>JAQGCS010001145.1:0-15344 GCA_034702105.1 Fuscozetes fuscipes
GCATGGTGGTCATGGACAGCATGGTGGTAATGGTGAACATGGGAGCCATGGAGAACATAGTGGTAATGGACAGCATGGTGGTAATGGTGAACATGGGGGCCATGGAGAACATGGTGGTAATGGTGAACATGGTGGTCATAGTGAGCATGGTAGTCATAGTGAACACGTGAGTCACATCCACCATAATTAACTAAATTTTGTATTTATTAAATATTGAATTAAATCAAATAAAACTTGCATATTATAAAATTAAAATAAACATGATAATTCATAGTTAATTTAATAAACTAAAACTTCCACATAAGATAACCATCGGTAGCGAGAAATTTACCTTGATGGGTATTTCTTTTAATGAAATGAATATGTTAAATAATAATCTGGCGCCAACAAAATCTTTAACTTATTTAGTAGGTCACTAATGAGATGTTTTACTCTAGTTATTTTCTATATTGTATAATGAGCTCGATATTAATGAGTTGTCTTGCTAAATATTCTTCGAGTTCACTGATACCAATATTTTTAACAGATGTTTGCAAAACAAAAAGAGCATTCAATTCAAAAAAACAATAGAACATTTTAAAAGTTAAAAATATGATAGTCCAATTAATTTATTAAACTCGAAACTTTAATAAAATTTGAACATGTATAAATATTTTAATATGAATTTTAGTTTTGAAAAGATTGCCGAACGACTTTAAGCTACCACCCCCTAGACCCTCCCCCTAGAAAAATTTTAAAAAACCACCCTTATATCCTCTTAGAGCGGTCGATCTTGAGCATTTTTGTCGTAATTAAGCTTCTGTTTCAAAATAAATCTAGTCATTTCTTAATCAATATTGCTTGTACCGTTTCATTTTGCGCTGGCTTTGAAAGAGAACAGCGCGCGACTTACCACATTGCTTTTGTCGAACATTGGATCAAATAGTAGCAAGATTATCACAAAATCGAATGATAATATTTTGATATGTTAAAATTTTTCATTTAGGCAATTATTTAGGAAGAAAGACATACACCTCTAAAATAAGTTGTGCAAACTCTATCAAGCTTTGGTGTTGATAAATTTGAATAAATCCAGTTAAATTTTTATATCAATGACTTTTTTGAAAACTTTCATCGCTTCTTAAATTATTAGCAAAGGATTAGATTAAATCTAAAAGTTCAAACAAATAATTAAAATTGGGGACAGCATGAGAGGTTAACCCTCTGAAATATTTGCACAAACTTTTGAATGTGCTCACCTAGCAATTTTTTGAAAGCTTGTCACATATATTTTAATTTTGTGATAATTGAACTATCATTTGATCCAATGTTCGACAAAAACAATTAAACCAGTCCTCTTTTAAAGCCAGCGCAAAATGAAACGGGACAAGCAATATTTGTTATATTCTTTTTACCTTGTGTAAATAAGTTGGTACAACACAGGTGCCTACTATTAAATGAAATAATTTCCATAATTATTGCATTATTATATTCTTCTCCTATGTTTGCACAGTATGTTAATATCTCTCCTTGCTCAATAATCAGAATATTCACAATGAAAAACATAACACTATTATTTCAAAATTTAAATTTAGTTTATCAAATGACCTGTCACATTTAAAATATATTATACTATAGTAAATAAGCTGGTAAAAATCAATTGAAAATATCATTTTAGCTAATTTTATTATCAAAATTTAATTCATTATTTCCTTTAATTTCAAATCATGCTTTATGTTTGCATCTAGGTAAAATGTCAATTAAATAAACTTGCAAGTTGAAACATTAATTGTTTTAACTTAATTTCGAAAATCTTAATAAATAATTTAATTTATCCAGTTTAAACATTCAATTTAAGCGCGTTCTTATTGTTTTGGGTGCGACTGTAGGGTTGGGTTCAAAAATTGGGTTAAACTGTAAGCAACTCATAAACAAAACAAATCATGCATTTCGTACACCATTGAAATAATTCGCTAAACACTATAACTTTTTATATAAATCAGGTACTTTTCAATACATAAACACACATAACAATAACATTAAACACATATGAAAAAGTACCAAAACTCCGCAATAACTAAACCGAATACCAGAGATATGTTTTGTTTGTTTACTCCCTTTTCAATGAAAATGTTTTTGTAATTAAATTAATTTGTTTTTAATTAAAACTTATTTTTAATAAATCAAAGTCTAATCCAATTGTGTTAAGCCCTTAATTACCGGTTAGTCTCACAAACAACCAGTTCTGAAGTGAGTAATGAAAGCACGCAAACCATCCGAAGGCCAGTCGGGAGAGACGTCTTCACTCTTACAAGACGTCAAACAGATGTGCAGTAAATTAAGTCTTAAGAACCGAAACGCCGCCGAACTAAACCTCCTCCTCTCCAACCCCCACGTGGCCGGACTCGCAGAAGCGCACGACAACGTAGTCCAGCGCTCGTACGACAACTCAGAGGCCGGCGACGGTCAGGCCTACGAAATGGACGTATTCGGCAGTGAGTCGGGCGATGAGGTGCCCACTAATACCATACGAATGGTTGGCATAAGAAAGTTAGACCACGAACCGCTCGGTAACTATTAGCACATCCTCTCTGAGCACCTGTTCCTCAGAAAGGAGTTGTATTGAGTCATTGCTCATGAATTGTGTATAAAGGGATGACAGTCTCAGTAGAGGACGATCTAGTAATCATCGCACGAATACTGGCCGGCAGTGTAATCGACAGACAGGGGTTACTACATGTGGGGGACGTCATACTAGAGGTCAATGGTGTGGAGATATCGAGTCCCGAACAGCTTCAGGAGGAGATCCGCAGATGTAAGGACACCATAAAGCTGAAGGTCTCGCCCTCTACTAAAGACACAATACAGCCGTCCATATGCTATATGCGAACCCTCTATAACTACGACCCCCTTCAGGACAGTCTACTGCCCTGTCGTGAGGTGGGTCTGGCCTTCAAGCAAGGTGACATCCTCGAGATCGTAAACACGGAGGACCCGAACTGGTGGCAGGCGCGCAAAGTGGACACGCCTTCTGTTGTGCAGGCAGGACTCATACCCAGTCAGGAGCTCGAGGAACGGCGCCGGGCGTTCGTGAGGCCAGAGTTCGACTACGCCACTACAACAAGCATTTGTGGCACTCGAATCACCAAGAAGAAGAAGAAGGAGATGTATCAGTTGCAGGTCTGTCCCATTCATACCTTTCCCTTCATATGGGTTTGAATCTTGAACAGTTTTGAATTTTTGATTAATTCCTGTGAATTTGTAGGTTTTCACACCTGTCCTATTTTGTCTAGTAATTCTAAACTATGAAAATTATGTATTAAAATACAGTCAAACCTCACTACAGTACAGTTAACCCCCGTTTAAATGATCCTCCCCTGGTGATACTCCTTCAACTTTCTAACTCATTATCATTGAAGATAGTGTTAAAATAAGCATGTTTTAACTACCTTGATTTGATCTCTAAATTTGTCAGGAACAATTAATGAATTATTTAAAGGTTTGACTGTATTTAAAACACCAATTATTCAATTATTTGTATTAAGCCATAAAATCAGTCATAAGTTTATGTCAATCATTATTTCAGTGCATTTGTATTTAGGACAGCAATTAGTGGAAATATATTCTCTTTAAATACCTGTCCTCTCAGACTCACCCATACCTCTAATTTCAGGCGAACGCTGACTTCGATAAGGCAGAGCTCCTCCTCTACGAAGAGGTCTGTCGGACGCCTCCTTTTGAGCGCAAAACTCTGGTCTTAGTGGGCGCGTCGGGTGTGGGCAGGCGTACGCTCAAAACACGCCTGATCAACTACGACCAGGAACGATTTGCCACACCACTGCCCCACACTTCCCGTCCCATAAGAGAAGGAGAAGTGGACGGAAAGCAATACCATTTCGTGCGCAGAGATATTATGGAAGTGGACATCGCAGACAACAAATACCTCGAGTTCGGTGAGCACCAAGATCATCTCTACGGCACTAAACTGGACTCCATTCGGGCCATCATTAGGTCCGGACGGATGTGTGTCGTTGACGTCAATCCACAGGTATTCTCATCAGTGAATCCCTTTCTTTAAATTTTAATTCCTTTCTCATTAAAATAGTGTCTCAAAAGTCTGAAATGTGCGGAATTCATGCCTTATGTTGTGTTCATCGCCGCTCCACCTCTGGATCAGCTCCGGTATATGCATGAGTACGGCCGACATCAAGGTCTGGGCGGTTCTCGCTATCAAACGGTAGGGGTTTCTTCAAATTTCTATTTAAATAATTAATTCTGTGCTTCAGTTCGACAGAGCAATGGGTCGCCACTCCTCAAGACGGGTGCGAACCCTCCAGAGTCTGGCCTCCTTTTACGAGGACGAAGACCTTCAGGTGACGGTCGAAGAGAGCGCTCGAATCCAAAGGGCTTTCGATAAATACTTCGATTTAGTTATTGTTAACAATAATTTCGAGAAAACCTTCGAACAACTGAGGGATGCCGTCGACTCCCTCACTGTCGAACATCAGTGGGTGCCCATAGATTGGGTCTATAGTGAGGACTGACCCCCGACTCCAGTATTGAGTCACAAATCTAATGATAAACACAGAACAGTATAAGAAACAAATCATTTCCATTACATTCCGATTAATTGATTGAAACACTGTTTTAATTACATTCCAATCACTTGAAGAGTATTTCCGATTTACCACTTTTTTGCCCAAATGACTGCTTTTTAGGCATTTTTCCCCTAAAGACGCTTTTTAAGATATTTTTCTCTATGTTTTAGATCTGATTATTGTTTACATAATTTTTATTATAAATTTTTATACGCTTTTTATGCTATTTTAGTGTAAAAATAGGGAATCCCTATCACTGGTAATGGGTTTACACAGTAATTGACCAAAATTTTATACTTTTAATGTTATTCTGAGCTTTAATTTGACAAATGTTTGGGTCAATCGGCTTATAGTCCGTCCAATGATTGCAATATTAATCGTTTAAAGCCTTAAATGAATCGTCAGTTTTGTATATCTTTTCGCAACAATTTTGTTATCAAATGACCCGTCATTTTGAGGTCAAAAAATATTTTATTCCAATATTTGTTTGAATCTCTTTTGTCGACTATCCGTCCCTTCAATGCGACAAATGTTTTGCTGACTTTTAATTAGGATTTTCCGGAAAAGGAAACGGCTTTTGAACTGAATTTTTTGTTATAAATTTTTGTAATATTTTGTTCACAAAACAAACAAAACTATTGTCTGAAACTTTTCGTTCAATATTTTATACACTGTTTTATTGAAATAAATGTTTTTTTTGAAAACAAACAAAAATTCATTTATAGGTAACTGCGTTTCAAAATCCCTCTCTTTTGCCAAATATTCCCGTATTTTCTTAATGAAAGTCCCGCTTTCACTGCATTCACACTGAATGGGATTTTCGCTTCATTACGAAAATGCGGGATTATTTGGTATAAGAGAGGGATTTTGAAATTAGCCATATAATTATAACTACCGTATTCCCCTCAACAAATATTCCCTCTTATATATTTGAGACTGGTCATTTGTGCAATAAATTTATCCAGTATATCCAGTAATTTCGAAATAAATATCAGCAAGGGTAAAAAGGTGAGCCTCAGTTATATTAAGCCCAAGTGTTTCAGAAAAACACCTATTATTATCGCCAATGGTTGCCGAGTAAGTGTCTAATGTACCATTCATATTATTGATGGCATCGACCATTGACTGGCTCATAAGTCTGTAGCACCATTTCTTGATGTCTGTGCTGCTCGTGTTCTTATCACAGGTCTTGTCAACAGTGGATATGACTTGTTTTGCAACAGATGTGAATCTATCGAAGTTTTTAGGGTTTGAGGTCGAGATTCGTTGCACGGGTGCTGTTTTAGCTCGCTCAATTATTGTCTCCAAATTGGTCTAGATTTAAACGTAAATATTTATCATGATAATTTGTTATTTTCAGCAGATAATAACAGAAGTTTGGTCATTTTTATAAAACTATTAATATTTTCCTCGATTAATGAATAAAAATGTAACAAAAATGTGAAGCAAATGTTATCAAGGTCTGACATTTAATAGTTTATCTAATTTTGATAAAAAAGAATGCTAAAGGTAATTAATTCTAACGCTGCTTATGTTGACTAGGGAAATATCTTAAAATAATATTAATTTGAAGACCTTACTCGATTATTCTGAACTTGCGATACTTGTTGTCGAACAAGTAAAACATGATTATTTTTGTATTCCATGAGGAGCATGGTCTTGTCGACCATTTGCATGCCAATAATTGTGGTGTGCAAATTGGTGCCGATAAGAGTGACCCATTCGTTACCATACTTGGTATTCATGAGGTCCACCAGTTTTTTGGCCACAACTGCGATATCAATCTCAGATGACAAGAGCACCAAGGCCGAACCCACTGCGTACTTCTCCATGGACTGTTCCATCTCAGATCTTATTACATCGACCTCATCCAATTGGGCAAGAGCTATGCCCGATACTAACAAGATAACCACGGTAGAAAAGATAACTTGCATTTTTATTATGTTGAAATGGAAATCAATATTCACAAGGGAAAATATGCAGCTGAATAACTAACTAGGCAGTTTTATATAGACTTAAGAAAAGTTCACATCACTTAGCTAATTAGATTATCAGCATAAGATAAAGATACTTGAATATATACTTGAGCAAATAGGATGCAACTTGGGGTTAAACAATTGATAATTTGTTGGGTGTATTTCGAATTTGCATTTGTACAAGATAACTTTGTCTGGGCTTTTGTTTAAATATAATTAAAATTGTTAAATTAATGAATATAGCTTGAAGAATAAACAAGGCTAATAATATTTCTTAATTTTGTAAAGGAATTTATAATTAAGCAAATGACTTAATCAGGGATGTGAAAGGTCTTCAACCTTAGGGGAGGTCCCTCAGATCAAAAATTTTAGGGGATATAAAGGGGGTTTCCTGACCCTGGACCAAAAATAAGAAGGGGAAACTTTTGTCCAAAAGCAATGGGAAACCAGTAAAAACTAGGGGGTATTTTGGGCAATACCCCTTCCACACCACTGGACTCAATGAAAAGTGAAAGCACTTCAACGCTTAAGATAAGGAATGCCCTCATTTTGCACTTTTATAATCTTTGATAATTAATAAACTGTTTCATCGATTGTATTAAATTAAAATATAATAATTAATATTTAACTAATTAAAATTATCATGGTTTATTAAAATTTTTATTTTGCTATTTTAATAACTGGGTTAGTTTAAATCAAATTGTTTATAAACAATTATGACGACTAAGAACTCAAACAATTATTCTAACAAGGAATTAAAAATATGAATTTGCTGAATAAGCAATATCAAATTATCATTGTAAAATTGATAAGTGAATAAAAGGAGCACCTGGTTGTTTTCTCATGCCAATTTTATAAAAATGATGTTAAATGAGCACAAGAGCTAAAATTAGCCCTTTCTTTGCATATTCCAGATGGACTTTTATATAAAGAGTTCGTTTTTTACCTTACTCCTGGTTTTTCTTAGCCAAGGTCAGTTTTAAAATTAAGAATTGAGTTTAAATCAAAATCATTCGATAGCGTCGGCTGATGATGAGGACCTACTTGAAGAACTGGGTAGAAGTCCTTGTGCAATTATTCATGACTTGAAAAAGTGCATGGCTCACCCCAACTGTGGATATTGTGTCAAACAAGGTTATGATCAGCCACATAGATGCGACACATTTCATAGGTTGAAGGTAATATTTACTGCTTAAATAAAACATTTTAACTTATCCATGGCAAATAAGGCAACCGGTTGTGGCGATGACATATTTGAGCCTGTTGAAACTAAGCATGAAACTAAAATTGAGCCAAACAAAAAGGTAGACAACGTGACTGTTCATCTTCTACCAGGGATGACCAGGAACATAACTATCTCATTTAGTCTGATGGCACATCCCATTGATCTCTACTATTTAATGGACTTTTCCGGCTCAATGAGTGGTGACAAGGTCAATCTAGTTAGTATCGCAGAGAATTTGAAGAGCACTATCGGCAAAATTACCCCCGACTATAGACTGGGTTTGGGCTCATTCGTAGACAAACCTATTGAGCCTTTTGGAAAGCCTAACGAGTAAATTGAATACCCTAAAGTCCTGTAGATAACCCGCCCCCGTGTATAACCCGCACCCTTCAAAATATAGTTATTTTATAAAATATTTACTATTTTTACATGTAAAATGGACCCGGTAGATAACCCGCAGGGGCTATTTCTGGCAAAGGTCCTCTAACTTTATTAGATAACCCGCGGGGTATCTACAGGACTTTAGGGTAATGGTCATTTGCCTATTAAAAATAATGTTTAATCTTGCACAGATATGTATTTAAAAACCGAATGCCCTTGTCAAATGTAACAACTGAGTTTGCAAATATTGTTCGCAATACAGTGATCATGAATGGAAATGATGCTCCGGAAGGAACTGGTTATTAATATATTTTGATATGCTCAATTTATAAAAATAATTGTCGAAAACATTGATAGGTGAAGCAATGTTGCAAGCTGTAGTATGCAAGAATGAAATTGGTTGGAGAGAAAACGCCAGGCGCATTTTACTCGTGGCTACAGATGTCAGGTTTCATATCGCAGGCGATGGAAAGGTATGCGAAATATTTTTAATTACTCTTTCAAATGAAAAACAACATTAACTAAAATCTAGCAAGCATCAATTATAAAAGTAAACGACGGTCTTTGTCATCTGAACTCAACTGGTGATTATACAGCTGCACTTGTGCAAGATTATCCCTCCATTGATCAGTTGACGGAAGCCATTGAAAAGAACTCGATTATCCCGATATTTGCTGTGCGCCAGAAAAATGACGCCGTCTTTTACAACGCCATTGTGGCAAAGACGAAGGCAGGGTCATTTGCTAGCTTAGATGCTGATTCAAAGAATATCCTTGAGCTTATTAACAAAGCTTATGACGACCTTCATTCTAGAGTTGAACTTCAAGTAAATCATTTTAATTCACATAGAATTGAACAAGAATATATATTTCTTTTCTATCAAGTTTACAAACACCACAACAAAAGAGTTGAAGGTCAAATTCTACTCCAATTGCCATGATTCTGCTGAAATCGAGACTAACATATGCGATAAGCTACCCAAAAGTGGCACGGTCAAATTCACGGTCAGCATTGATCTAAGAAGTTGTCCCAAAGACAAGAAGGACTGGAACCAGAAGATTGATGTCTCACCAGTAGGCCTACCAATTCATCTAGCTATTGAAGCCAGACTTGTTTGTGATGTTTGACAAGATCATACAAACAATTTAATTAGTACTTTTATAATTTGACCAATGAACAATAATAACAATAAGCAATGAAAAGGAATGCAAATTAATCAGGGTGTTGATGAACCTCCACAGCCACCACTTCTATCCGCCCGTTTACAACACTGTACTCCTCAGAGGACAGGCTATTAGACCTGATTCTCAATGAGTCAGGAGTTTCGACCTCAAACTCTGAGTCATAGTTTTCAAACTGATCCTCGTTATAGTCGCCGTCATTTTGCGAGGAAGTCCTCGAACTCTGTTTCGTCGTTTCGATGACAGTTTGTTCACATTCTTCGACATCACTTTCACTGTTCACTTCACTACTTTTGGACACAACTTTGTCATTTTGTGCACTGATTTTGGGCTTTGGCTCCGACACAGCACTGGCGACAGTAATGGACTGAGTTTTGGCAGAATTTAGGGCTTTCTTACAGTTGGCGCACATTTTTCCTCCGCTGACGTCAACTAACGTGAAGTGCGATATTTTCGAGCCTTTCCTATGTTTGTGTTCACAACATGTGCTGACTCTCAGGTCACGGATACCATCGATTAGGACTGTTATGCAAAAGGGACGGCTTCCGTGAGGACGGACTTGAAATGAGAATCTCTCTGTTTAAATAGATTACATATATTTAGCCACAGTTTGACCTATTTATTAATCAGGGATGCCCAAGTTCGGCCTCTCTAGAAGAGGGTCTAGGGAGTGAGGTATACCTGTAATCTTAAATTTTTCAAAATTCTAGAGAAGGTAAGCGGTCTATTCCCTCCCCTTGGGCATCCCTGTTATTAATGAATGCCCCACCTCCCGGTACAATCAATTTGTCAAATATGGTGATGGCGTTCCCTCCAGAGTTCAATTGTTGGCTAATTACTATTCGTCTTGGGATCAGACAATTAGCTGTCAGACCATTGAAGCGAAGAGTAAGGACCGCCGCCTTCGACTTCTTAGACCATAAACCAGGTCTTCGGTCATATTCTGAGCCGTCCGAGTCATGCAAAGACTCTCCTTCTAAGGACAGAATATCAGCGAACTGTTCATTCAATTCCTCTTCGGTGTGAGAGTCAGGCTTTACTCTATTGGAAGCTCTGATACCATACGAAGACTTCGGTCTCTGATATCTGTAGTAACTGTTATTGACTTTAACCCTTCGTTTCCTACTATTCATAAATAGTTTGGGTCTGATTTGGACCACTCTTCGCAACCAACTCATGGATGAGCAAGAATTATAGCTCTGTTTGGTTCGGTCGGAATTATTGGACTGTGTTCTTGTGGTCAGACCAGTTGAGCCGCCGCTCGAGTCGAAAGCCATCTTGGCTCTCTGGACTAATTCATTCCTGGTCTCCGATTCGAGTTCACGTGTTTCATGAAGTCGTTTGAGGCCTAATCTGTCGGTCTCTCCCTTTTCGAGCACTTCATTCAACAGTTGATGCAATTGTTTTCTTCTCTCGTCTTCTAATTTTCTGAGTCTGAGCACAGCCTCTGGTATTACCTTTCCTTGACTTGTCATCTGAAAATCATCCAATCAAATAACAATAAAGCAAAAAATCGCAAATAGCTTGATTAATATTCGAATTTTTCTACTTTAAATGAATTAATGTCTATTAGAAAAATTCCTAAATCAAACAAGGTAACAAAAAAATAAATAATCGATATTTAAATAAAATACTTTAACCCTTGCTCTTTTATAAGTAATAATTTAAATATAATAATAAAAATTCAGAAATTTTAAAATTTTCTATCACATACCAGTCCAGCCTGAACAAGGTGACTTCGAATTTTGGGTTTACGGAAATACTGGTGCAAATGAGGGTCGTATAGACTGTTATACGTTCCCAAAGCGCTGTTGAATAATGAGACAAACAATGATCAGAATCGTCTCATTTGAATACAAATAGAAAAACAAATCAAATATTAATGAAAAACAAAATTAGAATACTCTGGATATTTCTTGTTGTTAGCCGCCACCGTCCACATGGTGTGCCAAAAATAGTACCAATCAACAATTATCAGATCAATTAGCGAGATATAAAACACATTTTAATCATTATATCAACTTTTTTTTTGCTACCGATTTGTTGCCACCGATTAGTAGTTCAATAGGAATGTCAACAAATAATTATTGATTTTTGTGTATAACCGTTGCGATAGTGACTAAAAGCAGAACAAACTCATAAACTATTTATTTAATTGCTTTCATTGCTTAAAAAATAAATATACAGTAAATACTCGTTGCTGTCCCTTGGTTGGTTACAAGGAATCGATGGATATGAGTGAGCCAAGGATAGGGTCGAATTAATAGCTTGTTTTAATTAGTGTTTCAGCTTTAATTGTACTAATGGTTGTGCAAACAGTTTTTTTTAACAAGTTTACAGCATTTATTAATAATTTAAACTAAATTAGTTAAAATTCACACTTATTTCTTATTATCCTAATATATATCTATAAAAATATTATTCTGGTGTTTAGTAATTGATTTGAAGTTCTCATTTACATTACATTTATTTATTTAAATCTATTACATTCTGTTTTGAATTTGAGAGACAGAATCAATCTAGGGACTCAAGAACGAGGTCCTTGATTGAGTTTTTACTGTAACATTTCTGTCATTTACCAAAATATTATAAGTGATATACAAATATAAATCTAATCGTTTTTAAAATCTTAGGTCAAAATAAAAATTATACTATTTTTTCTGCTTGTTTATAATGAATGGATAATTTAGGTTGTTAATAATTTCCTTGTTAATATTTTTAAAACAATTTAATTTTTGTGAAGAATGATTTAGTTTGAATACTTACTAATTATTCTTGTTTCTACACTAACTAAACAAGAGGAAATATTGAATAGTTTAGAAAAACCCATCTTAATTTCAACATGTGCATAAAAATACCTAACACTTATTTCTACGGGGGTATGAAGTGATGCTCGCATCTACAAAATACCATTTTTACCCGACTCTGTGTGACCAAAGATTTCCATCAATTTTTAAAAAATCAATTGTGGAATGTTTAGTATGTAATTTTACCTTTCATAAAGAGAAATTCCCATTAGGGTACAAGATTTCCTGTCACCGATGTCTCTCCTATCTGGCGCATTTACTGTCTTATTTGGCTATTGAATATTCAACATTGAATTAATTAAAATTATAAATGAACATTACAATGTTGACATATTATCTTAGGAGTTCTACTGAATAGTGTGAAGTGGCCTTGAACTTTTTTAAGAAATGTTTATAATCTAATTAGGCAGATGTTTTACTACTCATCAAAATAATGATAACCTTGTTATCGAATTTATTATATTTTTCTCGCAAATAATAAATTCTCATAAATCACTAATGATTTTTATGGATCATTTGTATTTACTTGGACATTTGTAAATTTTGTGTAATTTTTACATAAACTTTCAATATAATGACCAAAGTTCTAGTTCAATTACTCTCTTTATTATTTGGGTTCGGCTCATGGATCGCCATCACTGGCCTATGGCTAGAGATCCCAGTGCTGATAAACCACTTACCAGAGCGCTGGTCGTTGGCATCTGTTATGAATTTAGTGATTCAATTGGCAAATGTCGGACCACTTCTCTACTATTTGTTCAAAAAACTAAAACTCATTAATGAAACAAATGCTTCCCATTTGTTATTAGCCATCGGTTTGGTGTCATGTCTTCTGTTAATCTTCGGATGGCATATAACTCCATATGTTTTTGGAAAGGAGAGGTCTGTGGTCTTATTTGTGGCCACTTTTGGATTGGCACTATTGGACTGTGCGTCATCCGTCACATTTTTACCATTTATGGCCAGGTTCGATACCAAATATTTAACTCCTTATCTCATCGGCGAAGGTATGCATCGAACGATTAATTCAATTAATTAATTTGTTGTGCTTCTCAAATGAGATTCACGCAGTTTGCAAAACAGAGTCCCGTTCGTTGTGAGTGGAGTTCATGACAGTCATTGAACCTCCTCATAGTGAACGGGACTATTTTGTCAATTGTGGAATTTTCATTTGAGAAGCGCAACAAATAATATGAGAACTAACCCAGATTCAATTAATAATCACTATAATTAAATATTTCATAACAGGTTTGAGTGGTTTTATTCCCACACTATTCGCTATAATACAAGGCGTGGATCCGACGGAATCGTGTGAACAGAATATTCATAACAACACTTCTAATAATAATAGCAGTAGTGGTGACACAGCCTTCGAAACAGAGCTCAGATTCTCAGCTGAAGTATTCTTCGCCTCACTATTAGTAACTTTACTGATCAGTTGGTCGGCACTCGTTTTGTTACAAACTTTGCCAGTTTGTAAACTAGAGGCTAAGCTCAAGAACATGCAGAATACAGAATCAACTAGCAGACATAGACATGAATCACTAGATGATTTTTCGTCCTTTAAAAGAAGTGAAACAAATAAAAATAACCAAGAAATAAAATGCAATGAATATTCTGTGAGTTATGATGATGTTTATGTTTTTATTCAATCATGGTCTTTTTCTTTTAAGGTTATTACAAGAAAGAAGTATTATTATCTATTGTGCTTGCTCATTTTGTGCTGTTCATCAAGTTTTGGATTTATGCCATCACTTCAAGTAAACAAACAATCTAACATGATCATTCTCAATTAATTCCTTTACTCCTTGTCAGCCCTACTCAGCACTTCCTTATAGCAATACCACACTTCATTATGTGGTAATCTTGTCCGGGTTGTCCTATCCTTTGGGGTGTTTCCTTGCAATGGTGTTCCACAAACAAATATCAATCGCAAGAATCAATTTTTTAACAGTTTTTGGTCACATAATCGCTATTTATATAATAACCTGCGCTCTATTTAGTCCTTCGCCTCCATTGATGTCCCAAAAATTAACAGGCTCCATTGTGATGATATTTGCCTGGATTCTATTCACCACTTCGTTGTCTTATAGCAAAACATTAATCACTTTATTAATAAGTGAATACAACGGCGATGAGGGACTGTTTTGGGTGGGGTTTCACACACAACTTGGCTCCTTTGTGGGGGCGACCCTCATGTATTTACTAATAAATTATGCAAATTGGTTCCATGATAATAGTTGTAATTAGAGTTGTATAAGAATTTATTTTATAAAAATGATATTAAATTGTAAATTAATTTATTGATTGGTAAATTGAGTTCAGTGTACATTAAAAACACAAGTTTTCAAGGATAGGTTTGATAAATTTAGTCGACAACATTTAGACAAATACAACGAGTTAAAAAATAAATAATCACATGTTTAAGCAGGGATGCCCAAGGAGGGGTTGCTCGGTGACCCATAGAGTTGAAAAATAGGCAAACCCCCCTTTAGAATTTTTCGAAAATTTAACATTAGAAGTATACCCCCTCGTCTCCGAACGTAGAGAGGCGGCTCTTATTTTGGAAAAAAAGCTCAAAGGGGGATCTATTTTTTGCCGAGCGAAGGGAGGCGGCAAATTTTTTACCTTGGCTCCTCTTTGTGTTTTTTACCGAGCGAAGCGAGGCAGCTTGTATTTGCATTTTTGTTTGGCGACAAATTAAAAAAACCCCCACCATTTAAAGATCACTTGAAGATCTCCTTAACACAAGAGAAATGAATTATAATAACCAAGAAGCAAAATACATTGAATATTATATGAGTTATAAAGATATTTAAATTTTTTTAATTCTATGTTTTTCCCTTTAAGGTAATTATTAGAAAAGACTATTATTATCTCTCAAGTGCCTAATTAAGTATAAATAAATAATTACCAATTTTATTTTGAAATGTGTTTATTTTCCAAAAATGAACAATTTTAAATAAAACAGAGAGAAAGCCATATAAATTGGTTGGCAAGGAAAAATTCGTTAATTTAATTATAGAAAAAGCCACAAGAGCATTTGCTTATCTAGATAAAATGAAGGCAAATACACTCAGCGTCCTTTAATTACACGAACATGGGACCGAGCTTTTTAGGGTGTGTAATTAAAGGATGTGAAATTATGAGAAGTTTAATGTTTTGAAATTCATAATTTTCATATAAAATCCAGATTA
>JAQGCS010001146.1:0-15327 GCA_034702105.1 Fuscozetes fuscipes
TGATGTGGAAATGATGTGCTTCTTATTAGCCGAAAGGTTTTCACATGAGGTCTTACAGACGGTGTCGTTGGCCTTGAATTTAATTGCATTCTTCTGTGAACCTGAGTTAAGGACCAGTTTTTCTTAAGAGAATACTCTCTTGACTTTAGACACGACTCACAAACCAATGAAAGTGTTTTCGCCATAAATACAGAAATACGAAAAATATTTCGGATAAAAATTAATTTAAAATTCAAATTTTTGAATGTTTTTGATGAATATTCTAATATATTGATCATAAGTTTGATTAATGAATTGTGATCTTGATCATCAGACTATGCTGAGCTGACACTTGTGGTTAAAAGAGTGAAAAATAATCTTAAAGTTATATTAATATTTGTTTTTATATTTTGTTTTCTACAAGAACTCAATTTTATCCAAAAATATGAATGACTTAACGGATGAGAAGAACAGAGATTCAGTCCAAAGGTTACGAAAGAGGTTCTTACTCGAAGGAGAGGCCAACCCTCATTTGTACCACAGCGTCGATATACTAAGAGTTGAATCGGAGGACTGGCAGATCGAACGATTTGTTTTGGACCACCACTCAGAGGACGAGGCGTTTAAAGCATTGGCCAAAGCTTTGCAATGGAAGAACAGTTTCGGAATACACAACAGAACTGATGACTACTATCCCAAAGAGTTTTTCCATATATTTGGCGGCGAAAAACCGAGTCGTGACAGAGAGGGACGACTCGCCTATTGGGCCGTTCACAGGAACTACAGAAAGATACCGGACTTCAGTTTATTATTCAATCAGTTTCTGAGTCATCAAATCGAGAAAATCGATCGCAAGTCAGGAAACAAGGGATGGCTGTCCGTCAATGACTGTTCATCTGTCCATTTGGCTAATGTGGACATGGCAATAGCCAAGTTCAGAATTGAACTAATAAGTTACTATCCAAGAGGCATGAAGTATGGCATCAACATTGACCTGCCTTGGTTTATCGGTCCCATTTACAAGATTATCAAGAACTTTATGAGTCACAACATCAGAGATCACGTGATTCTAATCAAAAGAGAAGAGTTGACCGAATATTTCGATATAGAGTCGATTCCGATCAGTTTTGGCGGCAAAAGGGAGTTCAGCGATGAGTTGACCAGAGATTTATTGCCTTTATATGAGTTAAAACATTTAAATTTAACTGAAAAACAAATTGAAATCTTTTATAACACCTATAAGATTGACAGGACACTTTGACTTTCTTATCTAATTCAATTATATAACATTCATTGATAAAGATTGAGGTCATTTCTGATAAAAGAATAATTATAATAAAAGTTAGGGAATTACAAACGAACTGGTTGAAAAGTTACTAAATTCACCATTTTTCAATATTTATATTTTACCAAGGTGATGAGTCATTTGTGAAAACACAATAAACTTGTTGTTTTTTCTAATGTTTGTTCCATTTAAGGGATGAATTGAAGGGAGAGCCACAAAATAGCTCCAATTGATTTGAATTAAAAATTAAAACTCTATTCAAATGTTTAAAACATTTACGCAATAAATGGATTAATATTTTATTGTTTTGTTTGAAACATTATATAAGATTTTGTTTTCAAAATTCGTGAAAAAATGTTTAAATAATTTCATTGTATGTGTAAAGTGATTACGTAAAGCCAAATGTGTTTTGTTTGTGATCTTTGTCACTTTTTTGAGGTCAATCATGAATTAAACAATGAATTCATTAGAGAAATCGATATTTGCATTCATTGTTCGCAACTTTTTTTGTTGACAATCTTTTGGAGTTTATAACACTGTAATTGAAGTTAAGCCCAAATTCTAATTTATTTTTTCAAATGAGCCTTTCCTCAATTCCTCAAAAGATGAATTAACTGCTAAACTGCTTAAATTAAAAACCGATTCATTTATTTATTTTATTATTATTGTTATTATTATTACATCGGATTTCATTTCATCTGTCAAATGATTGGATGATCTGAATAACAATTAGTTTCTATTAATGAATGACAACAAGAATTTTGGGAAACAATTTATATAATAAAAGTGTGAATCTATTGATGAAATGGCTATAAATTAATTACTAATTTATTCTTATAATTACTAAAGATATTCATAGTTATCGATCCAATGGTTGGTCCCGTAGTCCTGTTTAACCATATCCGCACACTTCTCGCCGATCACAACAGTGGCGGCATAAGTGTTGGCATTAATAATCTTGGGCATAATCGATGCATCGCAAACCCGAAGACCGGAAACAGCCTTAACTCGTAGTCTTGGGTCGACGACTGTGTCGGGACGCTTTGGGTCACCCATTCGAACGCCACCCGTCACGTGATAACCAGATTTACCCGTTTTGACTAATAAACAGTTGATATACGAATCGCATTTCCAAAGGGGTTTGTCTTTACAGTAGCGACAACCGGGTGGTGGATCCATTACTCTAATATACTGCGTAATTGGACTGTTCTCGATCAAATACAATACAAATCTGATCATCTCAATTAAATCCTCCCTGTCCTGAGGATGTGCCAAGAAGTTTGGATCAATAAGTGGCTGAACCAGTGGATCTTTTGACTTGAGTCGAATTGTACCGTAACTTTTGCACAAATAGAGATGAGGTGCGAATTGGAACAGATATTCATTAAGGAATGGCCGGTAGTGTTCGCGCCATTGAGGCAGTTGTGAGGGATGTTCGCCGGATATAACACTCAAGTCCTGAACATATTGTACTTTTGTATAGTAGAAAATATTGGGCCACTCTGGGTCTGAATTATTGCTAGAACTGAAATAAGTCAAAGTGTCCGTCGCCTGAGATAACGGTCCTCTTTTCAGAACAAACAGTTCGTATAACTGTTGTGTTGTAAGCTGTGGCGCCCGATTGACCAGACTTCTAGTAATGGCATCCTTAATCCAAGTGTGAATAGAAACTGCGGGATGATCTTGGAAGTTATCGCCTACTGGTAATTCTGCAACAGTTTCTATTCCAAATTCTTTGAGATGCTCGGAATGGCCGATACCCGATAGCATTAACACTTGAGGTGAACGGACAGCACCTGTCGTTTACATATTGAGAGTTATAAAGTTATACTCAATTATAGAAAAACTACTTTTTATTAGCAAAATAGTGATAACGGATCTGCGAATGGAAACTGAAAATACCTGTACAAAGAATGACCTCCTTTTTCGCCCAAACGCTGTGTGTTTTTCCCTTATGTGAGAACTCGACTCCAATGGCTCTTGGTTTGCCGCCAGACTTTTCGAATAAAACTCGGGTAACAAATGCTGAGGTTATTATATGCATATTCTGAACGAGTTTTAAATAGATTTTAATTGTTAGCATTTGTCGCACAGATTTGTTCAGACCTCTCCGTGTGGATTCGGATCAATATAGGCGTTGGCAGTACTGGACCTCAAGCCTTCGAAAAGGAAAGACTGAGCCATAGCTGTCCCCAACTGAGAGGGGCCGTTGATATCAATTGTTGGCACATCGAACGAATTGAGGGCTTTGTTATGTAACGCAAGCATTGGATGCGGATTAGGATCCGAAGAGATATGTATTGGACCTTGAGTTCCATGTAAACCGGGGTTCTCCCTTACAATTCTTATATCCGTATTGTTTTCCGATTTAATGAAGTAAGGCAAAATCTCTTCCCACGACCAGCCTAACAAGTGAAGTTTTAATTAATTAGTTAAGTTAGTCATGATTTTCAATTGTTTTAGAAATTATCATGGTTTAATTTAAATTGGTTTTTGTTCGGAAAAAACTGACTTTAATGTGAAAATGATTTTTATGGACTAATACACAAAAAAATGTATTTCCTGGTGATTGTGATCTCAATAATTGCTAATATATTATCTGATAAATAATTAATTTTGTATTCTGTGACTAATCGACCGAAATATTTGTAAAATTAAATGTGAAATATTAGGAGAAAGTTGTTTTATTTTCGCTTATTTTGGGAACGATTTAACTCATTTCAGGTTTATTATCACTGAAATGAACTCAATTATAATCAAAATACTCTTTTGATTACAGATCTCATTTGATTCGGAAGTCATTTGAATACATTTTAAATATAATCAAAATTCCTCTCTAGTTATCTCCATGCTAATTTGCGAGACTCTACTTATCAAATTTCTCATTAAGTCTTGGAGGATAAATTTGATAAAAATTTATGTCTTGTAAATTATTGTAATCAATACATACATTAAACAACTTTAATGCGCTTATATTTCACTCGATTTAAATATAAATCCAATCGATTTAAATGGGTTTTGGCTGATCTCATCTAGATAAAAAACAAAATTCAATGCTTTAAATACTTTAAAGGAATTTTTAATTCCCCGAAGCATTTAAGCATTAGATATTTGTTTAAAATTATCTACTTAACTCAACTAAACCCTGATAATTTAAAAACGAGGAAATAAAAAAATAAAATTTAAAATAAAAAAAAATATTTGGTACCTTTTGCTCCAAACTTTGTGTCCCAGAGATCCCAGTCTTTAGGGCTTCCTCTGTTATACAACATGCCATTGATAGTAGACGAGCCCCCAATAGCTCTGCCCAGATTCACATCCATAGGAACACCAGTGAAGTGTTTCTGTGGCACAGTTTTGTAGCGCCAGTCGTATTCTTCGTTGTCAACTAAGCGTTCACTCAGACCGGGAATATCTGTGACCACAGTTTGAGGTCCGCCCGCTTCCAGCAGAAGCACGTAAACCTTTCCGTCTTCTGTGAGTCTGTTGGCCACTACGGCTCCGGCAGCGCCGGCACCCACCACAATATAGTCATATTCTTCTAAGTGGTCATTCCTCTCAAGAATTCTGTTATATTCTATTTGTCTCTCTATTGAGATCATAGAAACAGTTATCAGTTGTAGAATAAGACTGGGACTGACGAAAACCATTTTTGAGGATAGTATTCAATGGATTGACAGTCATTCACAAAACAAATTAAAATTTTTAAATAAATTAAAATGTGATTAAAAACTGATTAATTGCAGTGAAAAACACTGAAAACAAACAAATGGAGAAAACAGTCTTAATATTAATCGAGTCTCACATAACTACAGATACAGTCGATCAGAGTCTGACCAGAAATGAGCCTTAATTGAGATTTAACGCAAGTGTTGAATACAATGGCTAACTATTAGCCGCCAACAGGTTTTTGGTCGGTCGACACCAGCCTTGCCTTATGTGTGTCTGTGTGTGAGTGGATATGTCGAACGCAGTGTAAGTCCCACCTGAACAGCATTTAAATTGACTCAGAATATCATTCACTTTTCTTGACATACAAACAGAATTATCCATTCATTTCTCAGAATCCAATGAATAATAGCATACGTTCTGTGGGATAGTCAAGAGGTGGTCATAGTCTTACACCTCATCTAAATTTAGTACTCCAGCACAACTTAAATCTTGATTTGAGGCGTGGGTGCGATATCCTTATTGCATCGAGCCACATTTTTTAATTGCCCACTAAACTGCACTAAGCCAGACTGAACTGGGCTATTCATAAATTCGAAATAATAATTATTTTTTTGTAGAAACACCATTTTATCGATCAATTACTAGCTATAGCTTCAGGTTAATAATTGTGGTCAATATTTCATAGAAAGTTTCCTCGGAGACACTCAAATGCAGTTCACTTATTCGAACAGACGTTAAGTTCGCTTTGATTTACATAAAAATAAGCCAAAGATTATAATTAAATGTATTCCATGTTTTGTAATAAATTACTTTATAGACAATTATCAACAATAAATTTCTCACTTTTTTACAACTTAAGCTGCTAAATAGCCTTGAGTCTGGGAAAGGTGTTGTAAACTCTATTATTAAGAGTTTTAGACCAGTACCCTTGGCTATTTCTATGTAAGATTAGGCAAATCGTGTTTAGATATTTATCGCTTGTATATAACTAATCATGATGATTTGCATAGGGAAACTGAACACTCCCCATGATAAGATCTCCGAAAATGTGCCACGATAATCTATCAATCAGTTTTAAGCATCTCTCAATACTTTACGGACGATCGCAGTGAGGGGTCATCAAAGTTAACAATTCAAACATAAGTTATTCCCAATAATTATTTCAATGCTTGAGAATGGGTAAAACTGATCAGGAACAGCTGTATTCATGATAAATCAAGTTATTTTTTAGCATAATTCAGCCATAATTTAGTTTTAAATATAGATTTGCCAAAAATGGATGGTTTGTTACATATCTCAGTTCCTTACTTTTAGATGCACCTGCACTTTTACCTGCAATAATTTTTTAAAATTTATAGAAGGTGGAACTTATTTGATCGTGCAAGATATACAGTTAATATATTTTCCTGTGAATTATTGATTTTACTCACCGTAGAGCCAAAGTGAGTGATGGTGATTTGCGGAAAATTAGCATTTGTAGAAATGAACTCATTATTAATCATTATTTCTGATTCCACTTAAAATTAAAGAGTGATGAATAAATTTCCGTACATTTTATTTATAAATTTCAATTAGATTTTATTATGCAAAAGTGATAAGCCTTTCATTAAAGTTCTCGGATTATAAACAATTATAAACTAATGCATAGGAATCGCATTTATTCAAGAAATCTTGTTATCAAGATTAAATCTAAAATATTATATAATCCAGCAATAAAACTTTTATGAATCAAAACAATTAAAACTATGATAGAAAAGTTAGATTCCAGGAAATTTTGAATTGATCTCAGATAAACCATTTAATTATGGTTTTTAAAATGGTCACTTTATTGTAAAATAATTAAGCATGCAAAATTAATGATCAATTCAATGAACTTTTAACTTCTATTGAATACCAACAAAATGTCTTTTAATGCGATTTATTTTTGAGAAGTTTTTGACACATATTCCCACTGAATGTCTCGTTTCGTGAATAAGGAAAGTACTTCTGATTTGTTAGTTTTAAAAATAACCACATCTTTAAATCAAATTAATTTAGGGTTTAATGAAATAATTTCAGTCAATTAGTCGCCAAAGAAGTGAATGAAATCTATATATTTTATTTTTTACCGTTTATTATATTTTTTCCCAATTTTTCGTTTTAATAAATTTTTGATTTTTCATTAAATGCTTTATAAAAACATTTGGAATAAAAAAGAGTTATATTTGAGAAATGTTTAAATTTAATTGATTTTTTGGCAATTGAATGTTAAAAATGCGATTATAATCTAGCAAATAAAAACCATTGATTTTAAGTGGATTTCTAATATTAATTGATTTCCCTAGATGAGTTAATAGATAATTTTCCAAATTATAGCTTTAGTTTATATTTACACAGAGTTATTCACGTTTCCCTCAAACAATACGTGAATCGATTTATAAGTCCGTCTTAAACATGATCTAGATAACGTTTCTAATCTATGAGAGAGAGAGAGAGAGAGAGAGAGAGAGAGAGAGAGAGAGAGAGAGAGAGAGAGAGAGATTTGCAAATGATATTAGAAACCAATCAATACTAGACTTTTACTGCAATAAACAAATTATCTTACATATGAGGGGAAGTATTACTAAGTGAGCACTGGTTTAGTTAAACCCCTTTGACAGGACCTGGAAGCAATTTACGCCAATTTTATCTATAATGTGTTTAAATTGCAATCGGAATCAATGATTGATCAAAATTTTAATGCATTTGTTTATGACTTTTTGTCAATTAATTTTCATGAATAGCTTTTAATGCTATAATCACTTTATGAGGGGTAGGGGTTGGCTCTAATAATCCGAATAAATTTCCTTTTTCATTTCCGTTTTGATTAAGCAAGCAAGGAAAAATGAAGCATGTATTCAAATTGATTTTTTAATTCATTAAATCTGCTAATTTAATCCAAATTTTAATTGATATAAAAAATGATATTCCACTTAAAAAATTAGGAAAACAACGGTCTTTAAACTTTATAAGTGATACTAGCCCTAATTAGTGAGCTAGACACAAAATATAGTAACAAATTAAAGTTAATAAAGATGGTTCAGATTAATTCAAAGTGATAATTGCCATCCGTGCGAATTCCTTTCACGCGGAAATGTCTTTTTTACAACTTATCTTGGGCGTAATTTATCTTCAAGAATAAGTAGCAATTTAACTTGCACAGAATAAGAAAAATTTTTTATGAACTCAAAAATTAAAATTCTGTTTATGATTTGTAAATTCGTAAATCAATTTGTAAACATTAAGTGTTAAAACCATTTCAATTTTAATGCCACTAAAATAAGAACAAATTAAGCCTCAACATGAATTGGAACTAGTTCATTCATATTATTTGACATTGATTTTAAGAAGAACTCATTAAATAATTTGACAAAATTTCCTCTTGACCAAGTTCTAGAGTTTAACTTTCTGCCCATCTCTGCAATGTTACAGTTATTGTGAAAATCGTCTTAAATTCTATGAAACAATTGGATTATTGAATATTGTGTTGAAATTCTCATTGTATTTGCTTGATGAATAAAGGCAAAGGAACAACCCTGCTAAATTAAGAGGACTTATATAAATGAGGCCAAAATTTATCAAAAATACCCATTTCATATAAAATTGATTTCGCTAATTATTTGACATTGAAATGAATAAAATAAAAGTCTTTGTTATTATTTACTCAATTTTTCTTGCTTTGAGTTATTCCTTAAACACAGAATTCATTATTTTTTATTTTGAAATTAATTGAATAATTAAATGATAAAAGAATTCAAACATTAAATGAATTGCTTTTTAGAGGAAAAACAATTATTCAAAAGAAAAACAATCAAAGGTTATTTGATTTTTTGAACAGTAGAAAAGGTTCATAATTTTCGCTCAATATTTGGCACAAAGTTTGAGGGAATTTTTGGCACTGAATTTAATCGATCGAAAACCCGGTATTATCTAATTACCGGCAGCTTATTAATCGATTCTTAGTCGTTATTTCATCATAGGTTTGAGGTAAATATTCAATAAAATATTTTCCAATCAATTATTTAAATGAAATTAAAATGAATTTCTTAGTGAAATGAAAATTCAAATTATATTATATTAAATAAAATATTAAATACTTTTTAATGGAGTTTTGAACAAATTTCAGACAAAACTATTTTAAGACAAACAATAAATGTTTGGCTTGAATTTGGAGCAGATTTAAAAACAAACAAGATAACTTTTCTCTGAATAAAAAAAATGACTGCATTTTCGATATCTCATTGAAGTTATTTCAATAATTATGTTCTCATTAATTGAAGGAAAAAGTGGATCAAAAAATAAGAGCTTTTCTTTTTACTGAAACTAAGAACATATTCAACAAAATACCAGTTTTTGATATATTCTCAACGACTTCAAAAGGTTTGTTCTTGCTCAATTTCTTATTTGGATTCTATTCCAGATTCAATTTCACTGAATTGTAATAATGAAAAAACTTGAACTTCATTTCAAATTATTAACAAAACTATTGATCTGATTATAATTGTTTTGGTTAACAGAAAATGTTTCGGATTAACAACTGATCCATCAATTATCTGAACTCATTTATAAATTCTGATTGTTATGATTGTTATTATCAATCAAAATAAATAAAAGGCTTTTTGTGATAAATGTATGAAAAAAATGTATTAAAATATATCTTAGATTTTTGATATCGAAAGCAATTATTATAAAAATATAAATAAATTGATTGTATTTTAGATACAAAGCCGGAAGTATCGGAAGTCTATTGGCCTTTCTTTTCAATATTTGTTTGCAAGATAATTCTTTGTGCTAATTACTATAATTTATTGGGGAAAAGGTGATCCCACGCTGTGAATTGATATGTTTCTGGTCATTTTGTTTGCTTGTTATTGTAATTATTGAGAAAATCGATTGTATTTCACAATGATTTCAAAATATTGAAATAAAAAATAATTGAATTATTAGTCACATATCAACAATTTATTTTTTTATCATGGTATTGGTTAATGAGAGTCACCTAGTTAGATGATAGTTCAATTTCATACCAACATATTACAAAGTCACTTTGGAAGGACTTCTTCCGTTTAGAATCTTTTTATCATCCAATTACCCGGGATCTAATAATAAAAATCTTTGAAGCATTATAAAAAATAAATTAGATTTAATTTTATATTTTTAACTTTATCAAGAGTATTTAAATAGTGCCATATATGGTGATTAACCCATACTTTAATAACTTGAGCACCTACGTGATTTAATTCACACTCTCTTCATTTTTTAGGATAAAAAGATATCTCGTTGATATGTTATACGGTAAAAAATCATATCTTGCCAAATCTGACAGTTTTAAAAAGTTTTATTTATTAATATTTAGATTATTAATAATATTTAAGCAAAACTAAAACTCAATTCTATGGTTTTGTTTGACTTTCAACTAATAAAATGATTTATTGGTTTTCTTTTTTCAATTCAATAAAATCATTTTAATAAGTTTTTAGTTTATTTTAAAATAATAATAAACGCATTTTTCAAATATTAATGTTTTAGCATTTGATTGATATTATAGTTTGTGATAAATATTAAATTAATGGATTAATTGCTTTCCTGTTTTGGGCGTCTATTCTCTGCGAAGCCAATGATTAGTGAATTGAGTCAATTGTTGTGAACTATATATCGATATCTTTTAATTTGTGTCCAAATGAGGAAATTTTAACCATTAAAAGAGTCTTAACCAAGGGTGCTAAATGTCCGCGATCCTAGGTGATCCTCAGACCAAAAAATTAGGGGAAAATGTTGTAGAAAATTTTCAGCCAAGACTAAAAAAATTTCCCATCAATGAAAATTTTTTGTGCCGTCTTGCTTTTCTCGGCTATACCCCTTGAGCATCCCTGATCTTAACATAAGAATGATCAATTTGAATTATTAATTGCATTGTAATTGAGGTGATTTTGCTTATGCTACAATGAATAATCGCCATGTTCACTTTCGAATGCAAAACAAAAAGTTTTGAAAGTATTGAGTTCTTTAATATTTTTGAATATATTCATTGGTTTTGTTTTATTTTTGATTTTTGTAAATATTTTTATCATCAGATAATTTGAGTTAATAACATCGGAAAGATTGCAGATTAAATCAAATTAGCAAGTTACACTTAAGTAAGATATGTCACGCAGTCTATTTTGATTCGGGAATTCAAGGAAATGACATTTACATACTGTCTTTATATTTGATTAATCCGCGCCAACAAAAACAAAATTAACATTCAATATAAGTCATGTCTTAAAAGTAGAAAAATGAAAATTCAATCTTGGGATTAATCAGTTAAGTAGCAACTAATCAGGTTATTAAGTGACTCTGCTTGAAAAATCGATTTTTGTCAATCTAATAATTTCTGGCAATTCTTTTTTGTTGATTTCCCCAAATAATATCAAATCCATTCAATGATTTATTAACTGTTTTGAAGTCCATTAATCATTTTAGATCTATAATTGATTAATTAAGATCATTTTTAACATGATAATTTAACTTAATCTCCGATGAGTCTCGCACACTATTGCTCCAAGGTTTTACAATAAAGAGTTAAAGGGTGTTTGAACGAGTTAAATTCCAAAGGGTAAATAATTTAATAATTTTAAATTAGTATTTTAGTTATTTTCAAGTTCAAATAATTGTTTTATCAAGGCAATCGTATAAATTTGAACTTATATAATATATTCAAATGGAAAATATTTATAAAATATATGAAAATAGTATTCTTAATGCATGGGTGCTAGTTTAAATTACCCAAATTTCACAAGCGAATTCCACCCATAGCTCTCCTTGGCCTCGGCATTGTCTGAAGGCTTTCTGGTCGACCCCATAATTATTGGGTAAAACATTTGAATAAATCGATGCCTTGGAGTCGAAATTATTCAAAGATTACTGCAATCGAATATTTGATTTAATTTTTTTATAATACTTTTATTATACAAATATTTACATATATTTTGAAACTATAATACAATCGGTTCAGAAAAATAACTACAGAAGTGATGAAATAACACAAGAGTTTCAATCGAAATAGAATTAACACACACAAATTAACCTGATCATTTTCAAAAAATATTCGCTTCTATTTAAGTTATTTAATAATATTATATTCGCCTCAACAGAATTTGATGAGCAAATAATCAATAAATATTTATTTAACCTTGATCTTATGTTAAAACATTAATGGTAACAATCATGGCAGTCCCATGTTAAGAATTTTCCCGCCTATTGGCACTTTTGACAAAAAATGCTTTTTCCAAAATTTTCCTCAATTTTCAATCTAATTGTCGGTTCGATTGAAATACAAAAAGTTTAGTTTCGTATCAAATGTTGTTATCTTTTGTTTCAAAAACTTGTTTTCAAAACTAAAGTTCAATATTAAAGTGGTTTTTACAACAGATTTACAGCAAAACCATTGTTTTAATTAAGATTTTATTGAAGCCATTGAATTGATTTTAAAAACTATGAATACAGTGATTGCTATTAAATAATAATCAATTGATTTATAGGTCAAACAGTTAGTGAAAGCACCAGATTTTGACGAATCGCTTTTAGCACTGGACGAGACGCTGGTGTCGTCTTTAGTATCGCCCATCATTGATGAGCCCACATTTGATTTGGTCAGTGAGTTGTTTCTATTGGTTGGGCTCAGAAAATTTGTTGGCCACACCGAGAACGGACCCACTGTACTCGAAGGCAGCTGTACCTCTGCAAATTAATATCATTTTCGATTATTAACTAGTTCAAAATCAAAATTTAAATTCAATCTCACTATTTATCAAAACTTTATAAAAAAGAAGTGTGTCTGGTTAAAGTGTCAGAACATTAAGTTCACTTTTACAACACGTGTGTAAACTATGAGAACTCGTTTCTATTAATTCTCATTTAAAAACAATGAACTAGTTTTTAGAAGAGAAACATTAATTAATGCCCTTATCCCATAATACATACCATATAACCTGACCAGCCCTTCCTTTTCACCAAGTGAGTTTTTGGCCACACATTTGTAGGTTCCGAAGTCTTTTTCTTCTAAATTAGTGATTTTTAACTTCATTTTGGTTCGATAGGAGTCGTGCTCTTCTCTGATCTGGTATTTATGTGTCGGCGATAGTACCGAACCGTCACTTCTGATCCAAGAGGTCAGTGGCTGTGGCGATGCCTCACACCTGCACTCCAGTTGCACATCACTGCCCACTGAAGAGCCGACTAATTGATTCGATACTTTTATTTTTGGACGAACTGTAAGGCAAACAAAGTATTGATTTATTTGTTGGAAAAATATGTGTTTTATTCGATATTACATTAAATATTGTATTCTTCACAATATTTTCCACTAAAGAAAACTAAGGAATGAAAAACTGAATAATTTTGTTTTATTTGAGTTGTGTTTGAAATTCAAGTTCCGATTGTAGTGGACTTTGATTTAAGTTTAGCTGAAGTCATGATATTTCCTCTGAATGTATAACAAAATGAAAAATTGATTTATTTGTTGCAAAAAATACGTTTGACTTCTATTAACACTCAAATCAATTCTATACTATTGTTTCCGATACTCAATTACTCCTGGAATGGCTGTGCCCTCAAATTGAGTCAATAAATTGTATTAAATGTCAAATTCGTACACAAAATAAATGAATAATTTAAGAATAGCTCCAAAAACCTAATTTTGCACACGGTTCTTATTTTGTCCCTGCAAATGCATTATCAAGCTTATTGAGTTTGTATCGAGGCGAACCTTTATGTAACATACTGCTTTTGGCAATTCTTTTATTTATTTAGTAAGATAATTAATTGTTTATCAGGGTTCATCAGGCTCATAGGCAATTTATATTTTAAACAAAAGTTGCGTAAAAAACATTGGCACAGACATAAGTCTGCAAGGGTGTTTATTTTGTTATTTGGGTGGAAGCCTAGGGCTGACCTTTTCACTTAATGAACCTTGATTTTATCATCAACATGGTCAAATGATATACTCACAATTAACGCGAACAATAATTCTTTTGCTAACACTCGGCGGCACTGAATTAGACGCAATGCAGAGGTAAGCGCCCATGTCTTCTGTTGTGTTGCAAGATTCAAAATGAATAAAATTAATTAGTCTTTTGAGAATTTGAATGAAAAGAAGGAAAAAAATAATTCAAAGCAAATGTTTTGAAAAGAATTCTTAATATTAGATTCAAAAGTAAAAAATGAAAGAATCAAAAGAAAATTTAGTACAAAAAGTGTGCAAAAAGTAGACTGTAATTGAGTTTTGATGATATCGTTTATGACAAACCTCGAGTCACTTGAGTGATATTCAGATATTCGCCCTCGACTTTGGCGGCTATACAGCAACGAAATAAATGAATGGATGAGCGAATAAAAGAGTATTTAGAAGCAGGCAAAAATAACTCCCGTTGTTAACAATTGAGAGGCAATGGGAAAGGCATCAAATGAATGAATGGCCTTTTGTCGCGAATGAGACTCTATTTCTATGGAGTGAAACATTGTTTGCCATCAATGGACACAACACTAGTAATACATCATATAAAAGATGTCAATCGATTCTAATGCTCTCCGTCTGAATGTCTGTCCATTGCTTCGCTTTTTTCTCTATCACTACTGATTCATGACTTCGACTCTTAACGGATAGTTGTCTGAATCAGAAGGAGGTCTTCACATAAAATTGTCTGTCCTTTATGGCAGAGCTGACTATAAGTACGGCTACTTCTACTTCAGTTACAGTCACTAGACTTGAGCTCAATTCAACAAAAAAATGTTTCTGCAGAGAAAGCCCTAAACAAGTGGTTCGTGACTGAAAAAAATGTACCAAAAATACTATTAAAACTCTGTTGGCTTTAAAATCGATACAAAAGTAGACATTCATAAGGAATTACTTTTTCGGACTCTAAAAGCACTTCAAATCTCTGGACTTGAAATCTATTTCGTGCTTATTTTGATACTACCATAGAAATTATCAAAGTGGCCTAAATAATTCACTCAATGTTTGCAGCGGGCTGAAATTAATGAGGAAAGTTTTCTTACCTGTGTATTTTTTGCCACCATAGAGACCAAGATTAACTTCTTTGCTGTCTTCACGCCTCCAGGATATGGTTGGCGGCGGATAACCATTTGCTTTGCATCTGAGCGACATTTTTTGGCGTTCGTCGACAGATGTATCAGAACTGGTCTCGTAGTCGACAATAGAAGGAGGAACTGGAATATACATCATTTTGAAATTGAAATTTCAAAATATGATGGATAACTCTATTTTATGTACATTTTCTTTCATCGAATGAATAACTAAATGCTGTCTTATATCGAGTATTTTGCATTTTAAAACTTCAATTCTTGTCTACTTATGGCTTAAAATTTGAGTCTAA
>JAQGCS010001147.1:0-15317 GCA_034702105.1 Fuscozetes fuscipes
TGAGAAATTTTACTCGAGAAATTTCTTGAAACTTTCTCGCAAGAAATTTCTAGAAATTTCTAATTTTTGTTCACTAGATTGGAGTATATGACTAACGAGCAGTCATTTTCAGAATATAAGTCATAAAATAGAGAATATTCTTGGCTTAAGGCCTGAGCCCATGACTCATGACATTGTGTTTTCATATTCTAATCGTTACTGTGAAGAGTCAGACACTATTCAGTCGACTCCATATTCACTGTTTTATTAAAGAATATTCTTATGAATCGATTGTTATATAGAGTTATGAAATACTCTTATATTTGAATATATAATAATATAATTTATTATGAATTTCAACTAACAATTCATAATTTCATTACATTCTTATACATTTGAAATGTAAGGATAATTCTGTTTTTCATTCGATTCCAAACATTTTATTTTCCTCTAATTTAATCCTTTTTTGCTCAGAATATATTTTGGGCCATCCTTTTATTCTGTGCACTTCTGTAAATATTTGGTTAGTTCTTAAAATTATTTAAATGAATTCTTGGTTTGTTTATTCTCGTCTGTTGTTATTTTCAATCAATGAATTAAAAAACAATTTTGCTTATCCGTGTTTTTGCAAGAAACTAGGTCAATCAATGGTTTTTGATTAAAGTTAGTAAGGTTAAATAAATGCGAAGGATTTGTTATTCTTTGATTATAAGCTTTAAAACTACTGAAAATTTCTAAATTATTAACTGAATTTACGAATGACTTTAAATTATTTGAAAATTTTATTCTATATATACAGTTACTGATATCTATATTATATTATAATAAATTATAATTATTATATACATTCCTATTATTTTTCATGTAGTCATCAAACTTTAATTTTCTCATTTATTTTACATTAAATGCAAAGTATATGCGAATTCCAGAAAAAAAATTTGAAAAAATGCAATAAAAACTCAATGGTGGAGCTGGCGTTTGTGTCTCTAGCTCAATTCTGATTCTCAAGTTCAGAAAGCAAAGGTCATTTCCATACTGACTAATATTTAAAAGGTGTAATGCTGTCCTTCTCATTCGTATCCGTGGCTTGATTCTGTGCCTTAATTATTAAACCCAATACAATAGATTTTCAGTGCTTTTAATGCTAAAAGTAAACAAATTGTAATATAAGAAAATCAATTACTAAACTTTAAAATACGTAAGTTTTCAGATAATTTTACCAAGATATTAAGAAATAAGTGTGAATTAGTCTAAAATTGTTAAGAAATGGTGTAAACTTGTTATAAAACATGGTTTATACAAGCTTCAATTCAATTAATACTGGACTCGATCCTTTCCTGATTCGTTGGTATGCTTCAATTTTTCCGAACCGAATCAGAGACACGAATGAGTATTTATTGTAATTCGTTTATCTATGAAAAGAACTTGCATAACCCTTAATAATTTACAAAATAAATTTTCCTTTCATCTCATTTCACACTTCACTGATAATAAATTAAAGCTTAATCCAAATTCAAATAAAGTTTTATAATATTAACTTGGAGATAGTGATTGTCAAGGTGTTATCCAATTTTGCACTTAAGTTAGCCGAAACAATTATAAATTTTCAACAAAGCTATTCAACTGATCGATTTTCATTCTACTGAGGATGAAAATTGGTTTGGTGTGTGATACTCCTGTGAATCAGAGTTGAAGAGGGTTATTTTGTGATTGTTTTTCAAACACATTTATGGTTAACACAAAATTTCGATTAGCCTTAAGAGTGAGAATATTATAGAGATTTTTGTTACTTCCCCTCAACTATAGAGCACTCAGAGATATAGTCGGAAAACAGTTAAGACACAGTTAGCATACACTCCGCTTATATTCAAAAGTTTACTTAATGTCGTTTGGGTTTGAGTTTTGGTTTGCGTGCGCTTTACTGCCAAAGATATGCTAAAGTGATCGAACACAAACATGTGTGAAGGAGAGGGGGAGGAATCCAAAATTTGGTTACTCTCCACAAAATCGTTTAGTTATTGGAAATAATCCCTATAAAAGTGTATTTAGTTTTCGATCAAATGTTAAATATGAAGAGTGGTTGCAAATGGAAGGGCGACCGTTATCTGACTCACTCTCTCTCACCATTATTGTGCGCCAATCTATTCTCGAACAAAAAGAACCTATCACAACAAATCATAAGCATTTTAATGGAGAATACATTTTCCTAAAAGGCAATTGATTGACACCACAAGAAACCCATTGACAGCAGAGTACAGCACATTATATCAGACGATAAATTGTGGTTCACTTTCACTATATTATGGCGAATGAGTCGATAAAATGCAACAAAAAAATTAAAATACACTCAAAGAGGATATTAAACATCAAATCCCGAATCAAAAGTTAATTCATACAAAATCTCAGAAATAATGAGTTTTTTCGCATTGAATAGCTTTTCCATTGAAATAGGCTGTGCTGTTGAAAGGGATGTCCATTCTTCCAAGAATTCTTTCAAAATGTTTTCCTTAGAGCTATGAACTCAACTATAAATGGCTTATTCACTATCAAAGTCATATCCAGAGCCTATGATGCTCAAGATGTTTGGTAATAAAAGTATGATAGTATCAACACATATTTTGTTGGACTCTCATTTTAGAATTTCGCTTTCTCTAAATCTGATTGCCTTTTGCACCAACAGGTTCTTCAGATAACACATCGGATTCTGTGTAATATAGAAAATGAATAGATTTATATTCATAGATTTTTATTAATAGAATAATATATGTTCGCTCAAAGAATAAAATAACCAGGCCTATATTTGTATAGCTGCACATCTCTGCAAAAATTGTATTAAAATAAAAGCTTAATTAATCTCTTGACTGAGGATTGAATGATCAAAAACTGAGTCACAAAAGATATGAATCAAAAATATTCGGAATTATTATTAAATAATAAATGTATTTCTTTTCGCTATCAAAACAATTCTAATATAATATTTTATTCAAATTTTCATTGATCTTTGAAATTGAATATTTGATTTGAACGGAAAGCGACGGATTTGTGTTTGTGGAGAACCAGAGGATATTCGGCAGAATAACAAATTCTATATTCAAATACATTCAAAGAATATTCTTTACTATCAATGAATAGTTTGTTTGGTATTCGGTTCTGTATATGATTTGCCTATTGTTTGCTGAATAGAACACCGCATAAAATATTTGGGTATTTATAGGCTGAGGATAGAGTCATATATAACAATGCTCAGTGTCAATACTTGTTGATGGAATATCCAAATTGCCTTGTTGCTCATTTGACTCCCAGTCTCTCACATTCTAATTAAAATCTCTGAATAAGCAAATGGGAGAAAAACAGCAAAATTTTCGATCGATATCTTCCGAAGGATTGTTGTATTCATCATTTGAAGTAAAGCTAATATAAAACATCCGGGTATTTGATTCAGTTCTTCATGAATACAAATGAAATCCCTTAACGATTAAATGAATAAAATTAGAGTTTGGAAAATTCAATACTTTTATGCTGTGCTAATGATAAACATTTGCCAATTCGTGGATTATGTTTGAATTCATTTAAAAACATATTTTTCTTTGCTCAATGGCTAAATAAATCATCTTGCACTTCTCGAGTCTCTGCCATTGATTTACTAAATGTCATTGCAGACAGATAAATCTTCATTTGTTCAGCACCAATTTTGTTGAACAAACCTATGATATATACCTACAATATATAATTGAATTTGAAGTTATTTTCAAATAACATACAGAAGACCTGATCCCTGTTTAAAGATTATTATGTTGTTTGGAGTAGAACTGAAATTTTGCTTTTTTACAGGGATGCTAAGGGATGTCAAAACTCAAAGCGACTCTTTCCTATTAATTGTACATGCATATGAGTGATCACATGCAAATATACATGAATATATTATAATGAAGCATTTCCTTTAAATATCAACATAATGGGGACTATTTTGGGACCTTGATCCATAGTTTGAGCCTGTATGGGCCAGACCAAACACACCAAACATCCCTGTGTGCTATACAATGAAATAAAAGAATGAGTTATTACAGAAGTTGTTGTGTTAAGAATCTACAGGAGGTTTAACGTTATATTTCACTTAAACACAATCTCTCTCTTTCTCTACCCATATATAAAATATTATAACACTTTTATTGTTTGTTTTGTCGACACAACAAAAGCCTATATATTATTAAAAAAACTGATATTTGTGTTATTTGTATGTCTGTGAGTTTGTGTCTGTTATTCATCGAATTTCTTTCACACTTGTGTTGCGACCGGTTTTGATAAATGTTTTAATACGTTTAGACACGAATTTACATCAATTTATAACATTTTATTCCCATTAATATTCTGTTCTTTTCTTCACTGTTTTGAAAACTGTTCTGTAATTGAATTTATTGAGAAGATTGCAAACAATTTTATTAATATCATTATTATTATTACTTTAGTCCTTTTCAAACGATTCGAAGAAAATTTTATGTAAAAATGAATTTACTCTGATTAATCAAATGATTGAACTGGAATTCAGATTTCAATCCAATTGCATATTTTGCTCTAGGAAATATATTTATTAACTTTATATTCATATAAGAATGTTAACAAAAATATCTCTTTTTATATGGATATGAGCAAGATCGATATTATTTCATTCCGAATTCTATTATAACTCAAGTTAGTCTTATCTAGCATATGAGTGAATACTTGATAAAATTGAAAAATGTCAAAATTGAGTTTGATATTTCTCATATTGTGACATCAATACTTTAACAGTTGCCTTGACAACTCTCTTGACTACTCTATTAAAATGCTTCTATTCCATTCAAAGTGAATATAAGCAAGCAAAATATTCAATAAATATTCAAAAAAGAGTAATATGGAATAAGTAGGAGTCACCAAGATTTAACAAAATGTTGGAATTGACGATAAAATGTAACCTTGGTTAGTATTTTATAGATCTGTAAGAGATAAAAACCTAATAATACGGAAATCTCGCGAATATAAAAGACAAATAAAAAAGGACAAGAATAATTCAACTCTTAATGCATTTCTCGATTTTAGTCTCTGAGCTGAATATTTCATTCATGTTTTCAAAGATGAAATATTTAAAAATTTATTTATATTTGAATGAAATTTGCTTTCACTTCACTCACATCTCAAATACATTACAAAGAATTACATAAACTTAGACTCAAATATTTGATAAATTATATAACTTTCAAATTCCTATGTTTTATAATTTATGGATTCGACGGGAAGGTTACAAATGAAAAACAATAAGATTGAAAACATAAATGATAACTTGATCTATTATCTACCGAATGGAGTAATATCTATAGTATTACATAGTTATATATTATAATTCAGGAATTCAATACCCGATTCAATGTGAAATAAATCCTTACTTTCTACCGGGTATCCTATAATGTAACCGGAGCTCTTATGCAGAGCTTTAGGTGTTCAGTGGCCACTTCACTATATTCTAAAATAGTGTAATAGTCATTTTAAAGTCATAAATTGTCTTTATTAATCATATATTATTAAATATATTGGCCTCAAAGTGTAATATGATTGTTTAATTTGCTTTTACAATGATAATTTGAAAAGGATAGCATTTAGCCTCAAGATTTTCCATGGCAGATTTTCAAAACAAGATTATTTGTTATCTTTAAAATTGAGACAAAAATGCTGTTTTGAGGCTTAAACTTATGCATACAAGATGAATACAAGGTATACAATATATTTGAGTTTAGTTCATCTATACCTTAATTTCTTAAGTCTGCAAATTATGTTATCTTGAGCAGTCATAAAAATCACCAATATGAATAATATTAAATTGAGTTTACAAGAAAAAGTAATAAAAAGGTCTAGATTGCGAGGATTTTGAGTTATATCATTTATTTTATTTAATACAATCTGATTATAGGTATAAAAATTCATTTTATGTTAAACATGATAGTTTGCTTATTGTTAGAGCCATTCATTCATTTTATATAAAAACAAAAGACAGTATTTTTTCGCTTCAAATATCCTCAAAGAATTGGTTTCTAAGAAAAATAATAATAAAAAATATCGAAATGTGTAATACGTTTTTTGCCTGAAAAACACAGATTTTGAATCCGGATCTATAGTTGACAGAAGAAAAACTATCATTCAATATAACAACACATAAGTCGTAAATGTTTTTTGTCGACAAAATTTTTTCATTTAAAACCGAATTATGTTCTGAAGCGTCAGTTTCTTCATAACATTTTTGTATATTTGCTTTTGTGCTTTAGTTTACACTTTACTTATTCTTTCTGTTATTATTCGCCTCCTTTTATAGCCTCCGGTAATAAAACAGATGTCTTCAGAAAAAAGTTTCATTAATTTGTGAGCCTTTCCTTAAACCAACACTTTTTTCAATTAACACGAATTCATTTCAATATTTGTTTAAATTGAAAAATATTTCAAAACAAAAGTTATAAAGAATTTCATTAAGACTAGATGATTATTGTCTCCGTCAGATGTATGATAAGATATTTGTGTGAAGTTCTGATTAAGTTCATGAATATTCAAATTACCTAAAAATGAAAATTTCATCACAATATCCATTAGTTTAATAGCTTTGGACTAATGTTTGTCTTCATTTCGTAATAATCATTTCGTAAGAAGGCTTTCCACAGACACTCCTAAAAAGAACTCACTTTGAAATGTACTTTGCCAATGAGATTATCTTGACCATCTATGGAATTTAGTGGAACATTAGAAAATTCAAAAGCTTTTCATCCAATTTATGTGACATTACTTTGTCGACAAAAATGAAAGATTACTCGAAGAGAAAAACAGACTTAACTTAAATCAAAAACTCAAAACTAAAAGCAAATGAATTTTCAATACATCGCCTCATTTGGGAATATTTCCTTTCAGTGCTGTCCGTATGTAATGACAAATAGTTTTTCCAGGATTTTAGACTTAAATAAATTCAATTTTGGGAATCAGAGCTCAAATACAATGGATTTGGAGCCACATATTAATGTCTTCAAACGTATCAAATCATTCTTCACTATAAGTGAACGCTTTTTAATTCCTTTCCCTCCCTTTCCGGCGAATCCACAAAAGCTTTACTTGACTTTCACTTAACTATTGGATTGACAATGCTTAATTTAAAGAAATCATAAATAATATGTCAAGGATAGTTGCAGCTTTAAGTGTCTCCTTGATCACATGCGCTTATCAATTAGATAAAACATTAATTCATTCTCGCAATCATTGCATTTTATTTATCATAATTTATGAACAAGGTTTAATTGATTACCAAATTGATTATTGTTTGTCATGAAATCTATTTATTAGACTTAGTATTCAATTAATGATCACGAATATAACGAAGCGCTGTATACCATGAATCCAAACTCAATCTATAAGAAAGCATTTTTATTTCTCTCAAAGACTTATCCAGCAGTATTCTTAAATATAGCACAAAAAATAATTGGCGGATCAAATGAAAGAATAATATTTGAAAATAAGAGATTATGAGAGAAGTCATAATTTTCTCTGTGTTTTGTGACACAAAACCATTCTAAAGTTCAATAACAAAAAATGTCTCATAAATCCAATTCAATCCTCTCTCTCTCTCTCTCTCTCTCTCTCTCTCTCTCTCTCTCTCTCTCTCTCTCTCTCTCTCAACGAATAATTTTGCGCATGAATTCTCATAAGATTCGAGTCTCAATCAAATCAAGAATTTTCTTAACTTCTCCTTTTTTTGATTGTTTGGACACAATATTATATAAACACTAGTTTTGGTACATTTTTTTATTGCCGACAATATAATAGTTGATTGCACTTTCTCTGCGTGAGCAACAAAATTGCATTCAAACTCGATTCATGTTAAAGAATCTTGATTAGTTTTGTTTATTATAACTATTCAATTTCTCGAATACGTAAATGAATGAACTTTTAATCAATAAAACCGAATGTAACTTTATTTTGAACAAGACCATATTTCAACCGAATATAATGCTAATTACTATTTATTCATTTGCTTTTCGTTCTTAATGAATAACAAACACTTCTTTAGTTAAGAATACATTAAATATTTTAAATAAAACTCATTATTTTTCTCTCAAAACAAACCACATTTTAAATTCAGTGAATCGTGATAATTCCAAGATTAAATCACGTTTTCATAGAACATTTAATTTTCATAGAACCTTATTGTTTGAAACCATTGCATTCAATTCAAATTTGTTGTCACAATAATTTTTCAATTGACTATCATTCATGTATTTTAGTTATATTGAAATTCAAATGTATTTAGCAAGCTCATTTTGCATTCATTTTAATTATATAGAATATGATACAAACTCATGATTTATATCTAAATTTTTGCTTATCTTCATTAAAAAGAATATAAAAAAGGCTTTTAATATCATTTTTATTCATAATGGAAATCATGACATGAATTGTGAGTGCATTAACCAATTATTTAATTTAATAAAATGAACATGTACATATTCTATATTTACCTACTTATTAACCTCATACCAAAACAATTTATTAAAAAAGGGTTCACTTCTACAATTCATAGCCTCTTGCTAATAATTTATATTATTTTCATTTAATAGAACTCTTAGTTTTTGTTATTTTAAAATAGATAATATACATTGTTTTAGTATTAACACAACAGTCCCATGGTAATTCTTACAGTTAAATTTGCATGGCGTAAAATGATATTTTTCTTTGCTCTATTCAAATAAGTTTTGGTTATTTAAAATTCAAATTTACTTTAAATGATAATCAAATTAATGAAATTTTATTCCAAAAATGTGTGCCCTTTCACATTTAATAGAATGCAAAGTAACTAAGTTTATGCCAACTTATATCGAGATAAGCAAGATCCCTAACAAAGTCCCTAGGGAGTCCTTTAAATTGCGAAAATTTTAAAAAATTAAGGGGTAGTATCGGGGTTTTCCTGAAAGTTTTGTCGATTTAGTAGAGAATCTGGCAAGGAAAGATTTGTCGTCTCGCTTCGCTTGTTTGAAAGGATGGTCTACTCGAGCTCAAATTCTAGGGGGTGTTTTGGGCTATACCCTTGCAAATCCCTGTAACTTTTACTATTTAAATAATTTTACAACAAAAATAACAATTTTCAAGTCTAGAGTCTAAACACTTAGAGTTTATTTTATATTTCCGAAAAGCGATTAAAACTTTGTTCAAAATGTAACATGGTTTAATTGAATTTCATTCGATTTCTATCAAGAGGAGGTGAAGTAAATATATCTAATAAACACTTGCTATTACATTTTACCTTACACACCTTGACTACACCATTTATCATAATTATATTCGGAGAACAGAAATCACTGAAATAGTGTTCTTCACATTTGAATAATTTGATTATAGAATTTGAATACTAAATGAAACTTAAAATCATTAAAATAACTCAATATTGAGATAACAGTAATGGTATCGAAAATGATTGAAATGATATTCATTTGAATTTGAATTAAATCAATGGTCTAATGAAAAGACTGATACTTTTTTCTTTTGATGTTTGCATTAAATCAAACTCAAACATATTCTATGTTCCGCACGCACTCCATTCCCATATTTTACTAGATTATAGTCGATCGACAGCACCATAATGTTGATGGATATGATATTTGATCATTAAATATGAGAACAACTATTGGGAAAAATGCATTAGTTTTGTGTTACATTTCTATAGAACTAATATAATCTTTTCTTTTTAAATGAATATTCTTTGAACAGTATTATTTGAAACAAGCAAATGGCCATGTCATTTATGTCTTCTAAATATTACTATTATTTTCATAACAACTGTATTTTATTAGATACAAAAAATTAAATTGTGTCAGCGCAATATTTCATTCTTTTGAATAACCATTTCAAAGGAAATGCTCAAGCTCGAATTGATAAATATATGGATCAATTTAACGATTAGTGTTGAGACAACTTTAAAATTTACATAATCCCAAATTTGCTTGTTTAATTATTTTATATTATTAAATAGTCAAATATACTAAAATTGTTTACTTTATGTTACCTTGCTCATATCAACGAAGTAGTTTCATTACTTAATACAATATTTTCATTGCTGCCATTAGCAAAGGGTTCTGGATCATTGCAATTCTTAAACAAATTAAATATTTCTCATAAATTTGCTAGCACTCATATCAAGCACGACTTATCTAATATAACAACCACGATAATTTATAACCCGAAATATGTTTAGAGTTGAATTTCTAATATTATTATTATTACATCCCTTTTATCTTAACCAGAATTTGGAGCCTTCGAGCTTTCATATAATAAATTCTGGTTAACTTTGAAAACTTAAAAGAAAACAACAGAAAAATTATGTGACAAACAGCACTCGCATCTGTCATATTATAAACAAAATATAATAACAAGCTAAGATGAAAAGCCCTTTAAAAATATCTTCATTATGAATGAAATTTTCATTATATCTGTGAACAAAAAATTGTAATCGTATTTAGTTTTAGAGTACAGAATAAACGAAAGTCAATAAAGTGATATATGTGTTGAGGTATCGCCAAATCAGATACGGAAACAACCAAAATATTTGGAACCAATATTTTTTGTCAGATAACAGCTGAGGGAAAGGCTGAGCGCACATACACTTTGACTCACTCCTAATGATAAATTTATGAATCATTTGGGAACAAATCAGATGAAATTCCTAAGCCTTAAGTATTGGTCACATAAATATTGTTTTTCTTCTTTTACTACATTTTTATAAGAATTCCAAAGTTATGTTTAGTTTGACTCAGAGGTGGACAGAGAGGGCTTCTCCAGCACACCACAACACACACGAAATCCTTCCGAATATAAGTTGACAATATTTTTATTGCTTTGGAAGGAAGGAAACGGAGGGAATGTGCCCTTGGATCAAAATAATTTGCTAATCCCTGTGTGTGTGCACAACCCATAAAACTTGATTTTAGTTCATTTACTGACTGAGCGGTGATTTTGATTTTGAAGAACAGTATTTTCATAAACGGTTTTTTTGTTCAAACCATTCGATGAGAACAAAACTGAGCCGTGATTTAAGAGCGCAAAGAAGTAACTGATCTCATCTCAAATGATATATAAATTCCGGTTTTATTTATTGTTCTCCGCATTTACCAAATGATTGCCGTTATGTCGCACACGATATGGTTTTCTGATGACTTGTAACCGACCTCTGCTTCTATTCCGGTCCACAGAAAATTCACATATGATTTAACTCAAGAGAGTCGGGAACATATCATTTTCAATTTTACACAGAGATTACCTCACGTTTGGCCTAAAAATGCATAAAACCATTATACTTACAATATTTTCAACTTGAAAAATGGCTTTCACCCAGTATTACATTACTCACCCATCACATCATTCCTAACACGCTCAATAAGAAAAACATCAAGAGTGCAATTATCAAGACCATTCTTATCCTCCATTGAGAAAAGAACGAGTGTGTGTGTTTGTGTGTGTGTGCGAGAGAGAGAGAGAGTCTATATAAAATTAATGATTTCCTGTAAATTTTTTGTCACCAAGATTATAAACCAAATGGATGACGAAGATAACAGTTGCAGTATTTTCTGCAGTCATTGCCTCACCAAATGGTTGAGCCATTTATGTAACTCCAAGTCATCAATAATCAAATGTTATAAATGTTATAAAACGATTCCAAAAGAATAAATGTAGTTTTGATTTGGATTTTTTCCTTCATTTCATTTTTTGATTTCTGTTTAACCACTGATGAAAAAAATCGAACATTTATCTCATTTAATGTCCGATCAATTCATAAATCATTTGAACCGACGCTGTTTTAAAGAAAAAATTCTCTCCGATTAAACTTTTTACGCGTTTTAATAAATCTAAAAATATTTTTTTCGCTAAAATTCTTCTTAAAACTTTCAATTTGAGCTTAAAAGGTGTTCACTCATTTGAAAAATTGTTTGACTTTTAAAGATTAATCAAATATTTCTTCTTTTTAGTTAACCATGCACAACTATTTTACAATTCAATGTGAATTTATCATCATCTAGGTCAATTCATTATTATTCATTAAATTCTCATTCATTAACAAGTCTAATGAGACGACTCTTTCGTTTTTTGAGTGATCTAGTTAATATCTGCAATGAACTCTCAATGGGATTGCTCAATTCAATTTCTCATTTAATTTCTATCCATTAAATTACTTAATTCCGTTGCAATAAGAAGTAAAGCAATGAAAGTCAACACTCCTATGAAATAAAAGCTCAATTTTCTTCTTCTTTCATTCCATTTTTGATTCAACTTAATTAAATCATTTAAAATAATGAAGAATTTCTAACTTCATTGACTTCGCAATGAATTTTATCACTCCTTCTATCAAAAGTCTCGTAAAATATTTACCAAGTTGATTCCAGTAATGGGCAGCTGGTATAACCAAGAGTCAAACCCAATCAATCACTTTGCTGGTCACATATTTCATCCATTAAAAATTGATGAAAAAGAACAAAAAAATTGCTTTTATACAACCTAGAACATTGGCTAACATTCGATGAACAAGCCTAAAGCGTGTCTCGAATATCGCATTCTATTATCTCATTAGAAATTAAGTTATGTCTTAAGAGAAACCCTAAGAAAACAAAAATAAATTGTTTTGTATTTGAATTGAGAGTACAATAAATGCAGTTTACTTAAAATCGGCTATAAATTGAGCACCATGTTTATAACCAGATAATATTTTTGCTTTTAATGTACAAATTAAATGATGAAAAATATTCCTTATGAGCTAGCTTATTTCCGCTTTATATTCGAAATAGAAGGGTTGTGCTAAAAAAATGAAAACTACTTAAAAGTTAGACTTATTTAATTGAAATAGAAATTCAAGTTTTCTTTAAATACTTATTAAAATCTTGGATTTACTTCTCATTAAGTATTCATATGGAAACTTGCATTTGAATAATAATAGCATGCTCAATTAAATTCATCCAAATTGGGGATGAATTAGAGAATATTCTTTAGAGAGAAAGTTTCAAAATTTCAAATGCAAACAATTAGCAGTTATTCTAAGCAGTAATCAATTAATTGATATTTGTTCACAACTTTGAACTAATCTCTCGCTAATTACTTATCGATATATCGATCCTTAAAAGCGTTGCGAATATAAAAATATATTTCAAACAACGAATCAAAAAAAGATTTCCTCAAAAGCTTAAACAAAATAAAATTCTTATGAAATATATCATTAAAATCACTTTTGATTCGAAAATAATCATTAAATGCAAAAATCAGATCATAATTACAATTAGTAATCGAGAAAATGATTATTTCAAACTATAATTTTAATACCATTGAAGAGCAGTCATATAAATATTTAAATAAATTTCATTATATCTCTTGTATATAATATATTAAATTATAAAAGAGAGGTCTATTCGACACAGAATAACAGTTAAGCCTATTTGGGTCGAAAACCAATTATTCAAATTTGAATAATTTTAATATCATTGAATTTAGCGATCAGTTCAAAGTAGATGGCAAAAATTGGTACCCGAAGTCCAAGGGTATCCAAGCAGACCCATGCCTATATATAAGTTTGACCTTATAGAAATGGGTCTGTATGGGTTTTTATATGCAAAGGTAAAATCAGTAATTTTCCACAAAATATTTAAATAAAATGTAGTCTGACTTCAATTTCAACATAAAGTAAAGAAATCAATATTGGTAAAATAGGGTATTTTACAAATTGTTATAGGGAGATAGTTAAGGTAATTTATGGAACATTATTGAGTTTTACCCAACGTTTGTATACTTTGTTGAAAATGGCGACTCTAACTCAATGACATTACATTGGATTTTGAATAATTTAAACTGCATCAAATTAGTTTATATGTATTTTAGTTGGACTCCGCACCAATTCAGAAAAATAGTGAATTTCCATTCCATTTTATCCCTAGGATTTAAAAAACTGGCGTATAGCTTGCCTATGCATGATAAGTTAGTCCCATTTTGATTTAATTAGTTCGAATAATAATTGAATTTGAATCTAAAATTTGCATAAATTTTAGAATATGGGTTTCGGGTTTTTATGGGCTTTCCAATATGAGCATGGGTTGGGTTTAGGCTTGAAAATTCGTTAAACTCTGTTCCCTAATTCAAAGCCCAAAAATATGAAATAAAATAGAATTAATGAATGAATTTAATTGATGTTTGCATTACTTATTTAAGTGGGAATTCAAAAGTCTGTACAAAGGAAAAGGCGTTCAATCAATACTTAAATCGAAATATTCATCCAACGGGTGGGTCAGGCATACAAACTATACAATTCAATATATGCCTATCCAAACATTTGAACAGATCATTCTCTTTTCAAAAGCATTATTTAAAATAAGGATTAATGTCTCAAATTTTGTCAAGGCAATTAATTTTAAACTAACATTATATCTACAATTTATATCTTTTTAATCCTTATAAAAACAAAATAATTTAAATTTTAAATTTAATAAATTTAAACTTGCTCGATAACAATCTATTATTAATTATAAAAGGATTCTTGTACTATCTTTCTTCATTGATTAAAAAAACAAAACAAATTGTTAACTATTTAATAGAATGGCATTGAACATGGCAAAAATATAAAGTATCTAGAGAAAAATCTGAACTCATATGTTATGAATAACTATTTTTCGTATAAATATATTGAATGACATTAATTTTGTTTAGGAGTCGAGTGAAGCAAAATATTTGCTGAGAAACTCATACGTTTGTGTCCACTCGGAGAGAGGGAACAGAATTTGTCAGTGAATAACCACTCAATTACACGTTTAGCACTTTGGGAGTACGACAAACGCATTCGATTGTTTTCAATGGGGTATTGTGTAAAGTGAGCGCTGGGAACAACATCTAAGAGCTGTGTCTGTTCTTCGAGTGCGAAACATATAAAATCAATAATCAATCCATTATTGGTGTGGAGTGGCTCTGTTCTGGTATTCCAATGCTGTGCAATAGTCGCCAGCGTTATATTTATGGCCTGTTTTGTCAGCCGAAGGAAAGAAATTGTCTCTCATTTCTCAATTGTTACACAAAATCCAAATAAGTGTCGATTGCTTTCCATTCGGTTTAACTCTTCGCCTAACAGTACTGTCCGTTTCTATTGTCGTCCGTTTCGCCCACAAGTCATTGGCCCACAAAAACAAATCCATTTATTATTTGAAATCATATTTCAAGCCTTACCGATGGGGACAGTAAGGGACAGTTGAGTCAACATCATAGGCTTTAATCCAGGGATGGCCAAGCTTTTCGGCTCTAGGGGGGGGTATAGGGGG
>JAQGCS010001148.1:0-15313 GCA_034702105.1 Fuscozetes fuscipes
CACATTTCATATTGAAAACAAATAAATACCTAAGGGAGTAAATGTAGTGGCATTGAGTTTGAACCTAACTTGTTTTTTATTCAATTCTGTCCTCATTAAGCAGTTGTGACAATATATTAAACAATTTTTTATATTAATCTTTTGGCGCAATTTGTCTAAAATTATAGCGAAATCCTTTATCAATGCGACATCTTATTAACAAAGATTTGATAGAATCAATCTTCATTCTGAGTAATACTCAGTTCAAAACTTGCAATAATCTCCTAACTTGAATGTTGTGCTCCGCAACCAATCTTCTAATCCCTAACAGAATATACAAAAGATTTTCATTCGAGTTTGAAATACAAATTTACAAATTTTTCATAAAAATAGTAAACATTTGAGTGAATAGGTCTTGAAATTAGACCTATATATACATAATAGTTTATAAATATGTTGTGGTCCCCTATCTCTGGCCTCATTGCTTTTAAACTGTCCTTTTATAATCAAATTCATAGACAAAGCAATTGTTTGTTTAATTTTCAATTTAAGCAACATCAAACTTTTAAATTTTCATTGTTTTCAATAAGACTGCAAACTATCAAACTATAGAATTTCGATTATAAATTAAAAAATAATCCTTTAATTAATAAAACTGTAATAATAAGGCTTTCTATTAGTATATGAATTATTAGAATAAATCATTTTTAAAAATTTGGATAATAAGAAGAATTAATTTTAATCAAGATCAGACATACGCAAGCTCCACCGGTAATTTTTGACTAAAATATGTTAAATTTTATGACTCACTTTAAAAAACAAAGAATATGATGAGCAACCAGTTTACCAAAATGTGGGGTTAAGCTTGATATTAATGTAGTTAAATTAGCTCAGTTTCATTTAAATTGTTATCAATTGCATTTGGCCATAATGGTTATCCCCCTTTCCTTGAGAATATCTGATTAAGACTTAGACAAGTATTGCAACTGAAGGCGTGATTTACATAACAAACGAACGGATTATGTGATGAGAAGAAAATTTACGAAAAGATTTTCATCAGTTGTCGGCCTCTGAATCGATAATTATTTTTCTGACATTTCATTTCATTTCATTCTTTTCTTTGACGTAAATATATATTGATTTTCATTTTAAATGATTTTCTTTTTGATCTTTTCATTTGTTGAATGAAATGAAACACGAAATCAGATAAATTCTGAATCATTTCTACCTATAATTCAATTAAAACTAAACGAAATAAATAAATATTAACAAAACAATAAAGAGTATAATAATACAAATGAAGACAATTACTGTCACTTTTCCACGATATTTAATGATATTTTCTACTGCTATCACATTATTTATTGCTTTTCATATTTTTTGTAATAAAAAAATCCAAATATTTATCTCAAAGAATATTCTGTAAAATAAACATATGATATGTTTTTAATGTCTAGCTTAATTAACATCAAAACCCACGAAATCCTCTTTTGAAGCATTCAATAAATATTAAATGGGATTAACTCAAATTCTAAAGTTTTCATATAATTTTAAGGCGGTGTGGGTCTGGTGGTCCTTAAATCATGCACAAGTACTCTAAATATTATTGAGATTAGAATAGAGTTAATAATATTGCCAAACACTTCGGTAAAACTAATCGGTTTCGATACAATTCTGACGTTTTTATGCTTTTAGACAATTTTGAATGACTTTAACACAATTTTTTCAAACATTCCACAAATAACAGAATGATTTGTTTTATTTCAATTTAAAGTTTAGTTCTGAACAAAATATTTACTTTTATTTTCTAAAAATAATTAACTCAACGAACACTTAAAAACAAATGACTAGTATTTACAAAAAAACGTTTAAAACTAAGATAATTATTTGAGAAATGATACTAATAAAAGTGATTATTACACTAGGTGATGAAATATTCACTCAAAGCTTACTAATCATATATTAGCTTATTATATAGAGTAATTCTAATTTCAATAAAAGTTTATCAGGTTAATTTATCAAGAGTTTAAATTCGAATCTGTATAATTTAAAGCCTGAGTTTAAGCGCTAAATAATGACTTTTGACAATATATTAACTTTTGAGCAAATGTTAGGAAAACTGATTTCAGTAATGCATTTGAGAGGATGTGCTCTTCTGTTGTAAGCCATCCATTAATCGGTAAATAAATGACACAAATTTTTGGTTATGAAATTCAGAACTCAATGACTAATGTTTTCATTTATTAAAGACGAGTGAAATATAGTTTTGTTTACACATCGATACCGAAAATCAGTGGAGAATTTCGAACATTTTCTTCATTGAATTCGAGTTTTTTCATTTAGTTTTAGGAACTTTTGAATGAAATATTCGAAATTCTTTTAAATTATATTATTATTAGTTTCTATGATTCACTTTTGCAGTGTTTACTGTATTTATGCGAAATCCAAATCACTTCTTCAGATATTCTGAGAGTTTTTGTTTTGAATTCATATATTTGTGTCTAAATATGAATTTGTCTCTCATTTGTCGCAAATTCCTTCCCTTTCCATACAATTCATGTAATGATAACATCGATAAACATTTACACTTTAAAGCCATAAAATACTACGAATGAGTCATACTTTGGTTCAGAAGACATTGAAATAAATGAAATTCATAGAAACAAATGAATCTGTCGGCTATTTTCAACATATTTATGACGTCTATCGTTGATTACGATGTCTATAATGACAATAAACGAGATATGCATGTATTTGAGGCATTCTATTCCTATTATTATACCAACTAGTCAATGATGGGCAAGGTCGGCCACCATAGAGGAGTCCCTCAGACTTAAGAATTAGGGGCGGTTTTTCTAGATTACTCAGACCTAAAAGAATGAAAGGGAAGTAAGGTAAAAATCAGGGGAATGCACCGTAGCTTAAAAACTAGGGGGTATTTTGGCTACTACTTGCCCATCCCTGTGACCAGGGAGCACTGAGTTTACAATTGATTTGATCATGCATGAGTACATTGTTATTCAACGATTCTATTCGGCTCTTTATTATGATTATTAGTGTTAATTCACTTCACTTATTGGTCTGATCTTTGATTGTCTATAATATAGAGTCTATATTATAGCCCACAATAAAGAGTCGTAAATTTGATTCAGTAATTGAGACAAATATCTCGTTTATTATGAATTGTTTGTAAACATAATGTCATCTAATTATATGATTTCAACCGTTATTTGTCACAAATGAAAGATAGGGGAAGTCCTGGAAGTCTCGCCAATAAAACGGCAGTTTTTCTCTTAGTTATCAAAATTAATATCATTTCGTATATATAGTGACCAATATTTGCCATTCGATTAAGTATTTATGAGAAACGAAACTCAATTGAAGTCTGAGTGCAATTCCTGACAACTGCTATCCTCTCAAACATTAGTCATTAAACCTAATGTAAAATTTGAGCATGTTATATGAATTTCACCACAAACATCAGTCCTATCGATTCATAATTTTTAGCTTATTTGTCAAAATTTAATTGATTTACAAATATTTCCAAATAAAAGATAAATAAATGAATAGAAATTTGATTACGGATTCAAAAAATATCCCGATTATTTTTCCAGAATATATCCGTTAATATAGTGATCAATTGAATTATTTATCCGAACCATTTATTTTGAATAATATATTATTCAGTCGAAAATTTTAAATAATAATTGGATAACAATTTGAACAAAATTATATATAATCTGATAGTAATAAAGAAATGTTTGTATTTTTCGATTTATAACTAATAGTCAATTACAAGAAGTTTATAAAAAAATGATTCTTTTTGTGGCTCATATGAAATGAGTCTTAAGACTTAGGAATTATAAGAATCGTACAAATCATAGACTAAGTGCTGTATAACTACAACACAATTATCAAACCTTTATTCCTATATTTAATTGAAGACAAATGCTATGAAATGGAATCAAAACGTTTTACTTTTTACTTAATAGAGAAAAAAGAAGTGGTATTTCTGATCAAAGACTCGCCGAATTGGAAACACTTCTCGAACTCAAAAGATTGAGAGAAAACTTAAGAACAAGAACTCCAATTGCTTATGGACTCATTGATCCTGCTAAGATGTAAGTATTTTCACTTTATCTGTTTGTCCTACATATTTTCAAATATTCAAAACAATAAATGTGTCCGATTACTTTTCAGTGGTAGACGAAGAAAACGGGAACAATACTACCGAACAAATTATTTCGATAAACTTCTAACTCCAGAAAAAGTGGATTCAAATGAATTACCGATCATTGAAACAAATGATTACAACCATTAGATTAACTGAATTTCGACTTCTCCTATGTGTTGATGTAATACTAGTCAAACATATTCTCGTTTATAATATTCTCAGCAAAATATAAGTCGATTGTTATGCAGTCGATATCAATGGTGTGAAGAAGTTTTCACACAAAAACATTTTAATTTCTATTATTTTGTTTGCATTTAATTTATTTTTCTTGTGTTTAGAAAAATTGCATTTTTTGAACATTTGTTTCCACTAAATGTTTGATCTCATTGACCACCTTTTCAAAGATGATTTCACTCACACTTGAGTTATATTTTCTTTATTAACGACAAAATCTAAGTTTTTTTAGAAATTGTTTAATGAGTGATTGAGCAAGCTCATCATCAGCTATGCTCACAATTCAATATTATATATTTGGAAGATTTAGGCGATTGGGTCATTTTGACGGACTGTTACACTTCACACAATCGAATATCGACTGTACTGTTTGTAATTGTATTCATAAAACTATTTATTTCATGTAATTTGATGTAAACTTTTCGTTGTTTTCCATTATTTCTCATTGTTTCTAGTTAAATTTATTTTAATTGTTTTTTACTTTAATTTATTGCACAGAAAATAAATTTAATATTTTTTATTAAACGGATTTAATTTATTGCTGTGAATGTAATTATTATACAATTAACTAATAATTACTTATTATTTAAATAATAATAATAATAATAGCTTTGGAGCGAAATGTCATAAAAATGGTCAACAATTTGATAACTTTATGGCAAAAAACATGTTTTAATGCTAATACACTGTCCTATCAATGGGTGTATTATTATTAGAAAAAGAATTTAAAATGTCTTCAGAGGAATGTCAGCAAAAGAGGACTCAATTCAGAAACAGAACTAAACAATGACTAGACTTCGAACTTAAATAAAATTGTACTCAACTTCTGAACAAAGAGTGGAAATATGTGTACACAAGAGTCGAATCTCTTTTAAGGAGAAAATCAATAAATTAATAAATAAAGTGAAGTCAAAGCGCTCTTAAAAAATATCGATTATATAAAGCGCTGACAATCAGTTCTCAGTTGGAGTTCGGCATCAAATGAAACCATTCCTTCAATTGCTTTAATTGTGAATCAATTTTATGTCATCCGATTCTTAACTTTTTCGCGGAGTTTTGTTTCCCCTTTGAGTCAAACCTTCGAATCTTTTGAATGTATAGTTAATAAAAACCCAGTCCTTAAGGCCAGTAGTTTCGGGCTCCTTATTTGGCGCCGACGCTATACATAACCGTAAACAGCGATTAATTTAAATGAAATACATTCAAAAGAATAATAAAAAGTAATGAAAAACTCACGTATTTTGAGGTCGACATCAGGGAAATCATCGAAATTAGAGGTGTCGTCAATTGACTTGACTTCCACTGGAATAGCAGCCGGTCTTTCACTTTATTTCGATATTAAATAAATTGAAAACAATTCGATTAATTTGTAAAAATAACTCCAAATAATAGGGAAATTGAGGGCAAGAAATCATACCGAATGTGTTCCCAATCGACACCCTTTAAGATATAAACTATTGTTAGTAACCATAATCATAAACATCGAATGGAATCTATACTTTGAAGAATGAGTGCTCTTTAATCTCTTCGATGCCGGCACAGGAACCAATGCGTTTATCGGCTTCAGTACAGAACCTTTGGACCATATCCCTAGATTCGTTACTAATGGGCACTTCTGGGGGAAAGATAAGAGTGTCCCTCCAATTCATCACTTTTCTGTATGTCTCTTGAGGTGTTTCAGAACAGAATGGGGGGTAACCGATCAGCATCTCATACATAATGACACCCAATGACCACCAGTCAGCACTCGAAACATATCCGGTTTGCATGAAAACCTCCGGAGCGATATAGTCAGGAGTGCCGACTGTAGAGTAGGCTAACTGTCGCCTATTTTTCTTCCAACTCTCAGCTCTACGCTTAGAATCCATGGGATTAGACGTGAAATCACTGGGTTTTGCCTGAGATAAGTCCCGATAAAATTCTGTTCGGTGCGATTTCTTAAGTCCTGTGCAAAGACCGAAGTCCGATAGCTTTATGTGTCCCTAATTTGGGATTAAATCGATTAATGATTTAGATAATAGTGAAAAAGAGAAGACATACTCTCGCGTCCAGAAGGAGATTATCAGGTTTTATATCTCTGTGAATGAATCCTAACTTATGGATTGAATCGATGGCCAGCGCTGTCTCCGCGATGTAAAACTGAGTGCATTCTTCAGTAAGAGTATCTTTTTTCATGAGGAGTGTCATCATATCCCCGCCCGGAAGGAACTGACAAATAACTCAATTAATAATATAATATTTGGGATTAAGGGTAGACTCACTTCCATAATTAGATACAGATTCATAACGTCTTGGAAACTATAATACATTTTGACGACCCATTGGTGGTCGGCCTCCACCAGAATATCGCGCTCAGCCCTGACGTGTGCCACCTGCTCTTTCTCCAGCATATCAGCTTTTCTAAGTATTTTCATAGCATAGACATGACCAGTGTCCTTCTTTTGTACCAAACGCACTGTGTGTTTGGATAATTAGATTTCAAATTCAAAGGCACAGAAATATAAGCGAGCATACCCTCTCCAAAAGCTCCCCTTCCAATAACTTTCAATGGTTCGAAGTCCTCAACACCTAAACGGGATCTTTTAAGCCTCAAGAACTCAGTCTCTTTGATGGCGTGTTGAACCCGTTTCTCGTGTTTCTGATCACAAAATATTTGTTATGTTAACTAAAATTATGGCCAAATATTATACCTGTTCTTCAGTGAGTCCCTCGTCTTTCATCGTTTCTTCGAGTCTTTCGTGTCTGAAATGAGTCATTTAAGAAATGACATTAGTTTTTACAGCAATTTTGTGCTTTTCATTGCATTCGGTATATAAGGGTAAGTACTGGAGTCATCTCTAATTACTAATAAATCGATTTTTATATCAAAAAACTATTTTGTAAGAAATGAATAACAATAGAGATAACAGACATTATGTTCGAGCAATGCTTTAAATTATTGGATAATCGATTTAAGCTAATTTAAAATCAGATAAAAACTGTCATAAATTAAAATCTAATAAATGAGTTATTAGAATCAATTAGAAACCTGTTCCTTCTTTCTATGTGTTGAGTAATGAGATTCGAATAGAAGTTTTCCAGGTGCACTTTGGCTTTTGTAGCCTTATCCAATGTGTGACCACTAAAGCGGATGTTTTGTTGGCCAGTCGTGTCCGTAGTGGTCGCCATCTTCGGTGCGATTCTGTTCTATATTATCACAAATTAATTATTTTAATAGAATAATGGGTACGAAGTTATAAATAAAAATTTCAAACAATTATATCGATTGAAACAATCAAAACAAATGAAATGATATGATATTTTAGAGCCATTGAGCTGTGGTTTAACGAAATTCATGTTTAAGAAAATCATTTTACAAAAACGTGTCAGACTTATCTGATTGCAATTTATATTTTTAAACAATTGATTCAAACGAATAAATTTATGCATTAAATTCATAGCAATAATAAATTTTCATTGAATTAAACAATTTATGAGAATATAAATATCACAACAATTAAGAAAACTGAGAATCGGTTCAAAAGTTCATTTATTTAAAATGTGAGGAAAACGAAACTATTTTAAATAGAATAATAGATAACAGGACCAGTCTATCACGCATTCACTTTAAAAATAGACTCAAAGGAGAATGTCCAAGTAGTTCTCATATTAACCTAAAAGAGCTTGTTGCAATGCCAATTCTCAAGTCATGAGAAAGTAATAAAAATTGAATTTCAATTCAATACAATCACTCAATCAATAATACATTGAAATTGTTGATAAATTTTTCCACTTGCAATATAAACGTGCATTTTTTTAAAGCAATCATTTCAACAGATTTATTGACGAAAGCATGAATTGAATCAAAATTATCTCAAAAAAGAATAAATGTTTCGATTTCTACACAAAACATAATAATTTACGAAACATAAGACTCTGTGAAGAATACGAATGACTTTGAGTCAAAACAAAACATTTTTCATAAAAAAATATTTTTAAACGAATGAATTTAAATAATGAATAGTTTATATGAGATGTGATGTTCAATGAACTCAAACTCAAACCTCTGATAAATAAAATGAAATTAAATACAAGGGTTGGAAATGAAAATATTGTCGACTAATTCAAAAGAAATGTTTTTTTATTTCTTATCTTTAATACCGAAAATTCATATAATTATTCCAAACTTTTGACTCGATTCAAGTGATTGAAATTTTTTTTAAATATACAATTTCTTTCATAAATGTGAAAAACTAAATACAAGGGTATAATTGAATAAATTTTAAATCAGATTTATTGAACACTTTTTGATAATTTTACGAAAACAGACAAATAATGATAATTTGGAATCCTTTGAGCTGTGACTTATCGCTGACAAGTCTTCAAAGATTGAATTGAATGTCAAAAAAATACTCAAAGAATAATTAAAGCATAGAAAAAAATCGAGTCATTCAGAGATAATTAAAATACAAGTAAAGTAAAAATTAATTGAAACTTAAGTAAAATATTGGAGAAATTTGTGGTTTACTCACGTTTTGATTGAAAAACAACTTTAGTTTATTCACATTCAAAGTCCAAAAATCAAACATAAATTTAATTTTAAAGCAAATACTTTTCTTAATACAGATTTCCGTAGAAATTATTTTTATTAGTTTTAAGAATTAATTAGACGTAAATTAGATTAAATGCAACCAATAAACTGTTTTATGGCTTTCGCTCTATTCAAATGAATGAGTGTTATCTTGGAGTTTAATGTTTGGTAATTCCAATATTTATTATTTGATACCGAAGTGAAATGAACGCCAAATTTGAGAAAAACAAATGAATGAAACTAAACACTAAATTATTCTCAAAATACCGTAAAACGTGTGAAACAAAAGGAAATAGTTTTGTCTAATGAAAGAACAATACAAAAGTTATACACAACTCCCACATAATGTTACTGTTGAACAACAGGTGAGATTCGGTTCGAACACAACTCGATGTAAAGCATAGCACACATTGGAGTAGAATTACAACAATATTAAGGAAACCCAACACTAAAACTTGCTTTGCTTCGAGGAAGAGAGATGTTTTGAGGTCTGCTCTTTTAATTCTATCCAACACTAAATGACCAGAAAATTGTTTTAGATTTGACCTCCGTTTGGATCAATTCTATTGTTCAAAACAAAGTCATTCTCTAATAACTTGATTCGAGTGTTGAATGACATCAAATGACAATTAATAGAATGACTCGAATATAAGTTTAATTACAAAAATGTCTACAAAACAATTAGAAATATGAGTCCGTCGGAAATGCGACCCAATATTGCAATGGTCTAGTCAAATTTCTAAATATAAGGCAAATAAATAGCAGTCAAGCCTTCATTCAACAAAAAATTGCTCGAAATTACTTTCAAATATAATTAAAGTGTTGTGAAAGGCCGGCGTTTTCGTAAATTAGGCTTTTCTCACGATTATAACCACTTGATAATGATTAAAAATGCACGGATAATCATGATAAAGTCATATGACTTTCAACTAATGCATACATTGGTAAACAACAGGTATGAAAATTCTCAGGGACAAAATTCTTAATTAAGTGGATCAACGATTGAAACGGAAAACTTGGTCACTATTAAAGGGTGTGTTTTACTTGAAGTTATGAATATTAAACTTTCATTTTGAGTGAAGACAAACAAAAGCAAAGTTAATTAATGGGCGATAAAATATTCAATACTTCGCTAATTAAATAATTTTATTAAAAAGGATTAAATAATAGGGGTTTTAATCAAAATGAAAAGCATAAGAGAATGAAATCTACAGTTCCTTTATATGAAACCCTTTCAGATTAAATAATTTTCGAAATCCAATAGAAAATGTCGACTAAATTATTGATAATATTATTAAATCACTATTAATATCATTAAATAAATGAAAACAATTTGATTCAAAAATTTAAAACTAGTGATAAGATGTGTATTATTTAGAAGATTGTTATAACTTATGCTTACATTTGTGGAAGACTTTGATTTCCAAATTCTCATTTTACTGATTGATTCACACAAACGATACACAATTAACGAGTAAAATATCGAAAACTATTCCAATTAATTAATTTAATTTAAAAACTTTTAATAGAAACTAAGTGGAGGTAACAGTAAATCAATAGTATTTAAATCAATTAAAAGGCGAACGTTGACATACATTAGTATAAAATTATTTTAAATTAATAAATATTAATAAACAAAATGTATTTAATGATTATATGATAGACTGGCATCAGATTGGATGTCAGAGTAAGGCTTTGATTGGATGTGTGAGTAAGCGATCTATTGATTCGATTGAGAACTCATAACCTAATGTTTAGTATTTAGCGATAATTAGCTGCAAAATGAAAGCGATTGCAATTATATGCAATGAAATCCTAAACTTGATTTACTAATACTGTTCTGTATTATAGATTACATAAGAAGAACAGCACTGGTGGCGTATCGCTAGTGTCGATCACTTGGCAACTCTATGCTATTATCACACATTTGCTTAGATATCAAACCCTTTTTATGACGAACTACTAATAAATTATCGCAAAACCTATGCTTTTGCACAACTATTTCACCGATACGTTCATCGAATAATATGCTAGGTAATCGAATGGTTCATTTGACGGCTTGCAAACAAATGCAATGATGGGCACAACCTATGCCACAGCCTATACCCTACAGCCAACAGATAAAAGTCAAGTGTTTGTCAATTCAAAGACAAATAGAGTGACGCAAAAATTTGTGAATATCAACTACAGTCTAACACTTCTTCAGGTTAGACAGGCGTGGCTTTCACTCCATAGAATACCATTGTTTCGAAGTGAACAATAAGTAAAGGTATTTATCTTTCAATTCCTTTTACTAATTTCTAATCGATGGTTAGCCGTTGAACCGCCGTTCAAATCAATTCTATTCAAAAATACTTCAAATCAAAGGGCGGTTCATAAGAATTGCAATAATTTTTATGTAAATTATTGGTTTGGGTTTTGTTTAATTTGGTTTATTATAAATGCAATTAATGGTAAAATCAGTCAAAAGTGTTTATCTAACAGTTGTGGCCAAACAAACACTGCTGGAGTCAAACGCACAGATGTTTCATAAAAACTAATTCAATAAGTTTTTCACACAATAATGATATGAAAAAACAAAAATAAATTATTTTGTGAAACATTAAATCAGATTCTGATGTCATAATCCATACAAAACAGTAAACCATAACTTATTCTATATTTTTATCATTATTTTCATCAGATATACAATTCATTTGAAAAGAGGTCATAAAAGTGTCTGCAAAATAAGATATTTTTCATCATTATATTCTTTAGAATCGCCTAGCAATGAAAGAGTGGTCATATTAGCCATATTACCACAAAAAAGTCCTCTTTGCACTAGAGTTAGTCCTTGCTCATGTTTAGGGAAACATTTCGTCATTCATTTGCATTGAAATTCAATTAATTTGAAAAACAAAAATATCTTATCCAATTTCAAATCAAATAACGTTTAAAATGAGGAAAAGGTATTTGATCCATCAAACTATCAAATTAGTGCTTAATGTATTCTGATTAGAAAAATTTATTATTCAATACTGGAACATGCTAAAACAATGCTTTCAGTCATCAAAAGATGTAAACCAAAGATATATTAACCAACAAGGATTGTTGCAAGCTATAAAACACTCAAACTATAGCTCAATATCAAATTAAAACATAATATAGATATCAGAATAAATGAGAAATGATTGCAATTATACATAATTGTATTATTTCAGCAGAATATGAGTGACATTGATATTGCATTCATTGATATTTCAGACAATTGTGTGATAATAACTAGGAATCTATTGAGAGACAACTTAGTCAGCATTTCGCCAAAAAATCATAAAACATGAGTTTATAACTTCGGACATATTATTATTATTATTAACTCATTAATTACCACTTTTCTGTCATTAGTCTCAAATTGACTCAAATGATTCATAAATTTGAAATAAAAAAATCAAAACAAATTATTATTAATCTAATTATTAATTGCATCTAATATTAGAAAGTATTAGATTTTTTGATTAAGATTTCAAAACACTTCAAAAGATTCAAACTTATGAATGCATTTTTCATATTTCTTTCAATCAGATAATTGAGGCTATATATCACTATTTGAAAATATTAAGATCAAAATCTTGCTTTTATTCAAGACTGGGCTTTTGAGGACAAAGGGGCTTTTTTGGACCAAAAATTTTCAGAACAGGGACAGTAACTGATTCAGGAGTGGGATAAAGCGGCCAGTACCAGAAACACAAAAAGGCATTTGGTCCTAAAATAGCCTGAATAAAATTTAAATCCAATTAAATTAACTAAATTATTCAAAATGAACAAAATGGCGGATTGTGGGGGAAATTGACAATTTTAGTTTTTCACCGTTTTTTGTCCACATTTTTTCGGCGTAGGGGCATCTGATTTTCCTCAAGGGCATTTCTGAAAATTACCTAATGTTCTCATTTAAAGGAATAAAGTGTATAATTGATTGACAAATAAATGTTATATCAATAGGTAATCAAATAAAGCAGTAATCATTTCAAATCAATATCTAAAAATATGCGACTATCAGTTGTTCTAGGTTCAATGGAATGCATGTCTTGAGAATGATTAATGATCTTTACTAGCGTACAATTGCTTGAATTGATCAAAACAGTAATGTGTGGGCGACTCTCATATTCTTTAACCCCTACAGAGTATGGGTTTGAGCTCAACAACAAATTGAGTCATCTTTTGATAACTAGTTTGATGTCATTGACCTTTATTTGTCATTAAACTTAGTCATTAGTCAATATGTCATCGATTCCATTAAAAATGTAAATATAACTGATTTCTGATCAAACAATCAGTGATTTTATATCTGAATGATATTCAACTGAATCTAAATCGAGTCAAATATAACTCAATTATACTTCAGCCGAATGCAAACAAATGATATAAAACTCAATTCAATCCCTAATCAGAGGAATGTTTTATAAATTTCAATAAAAATTATTTTGTACTCAAAATAAGTATTGAATTAATAGATCTACAAATGAAATGTCTTTCAATAAAAACAAAATTAATTCAATAATCAGTGAATTGAGTGAAGACTAAATTGAATTGAATTCAACACTTTATTACAGTAAAGAAATGTTAATTATTTTCAAATTAAATGTAAAATTCATTTCTCACCAAAAGTTATGCAAAATCTTTGAAAATTGATTATCAGAAGACTTGAACGGAGAACTAATTTCAAATTATATCAATTTTTCATAGTTTTCATCTAAAAAACGAGTAATTAAAATGAGATAAAAGTTTTTTATTAAAAATAATAATAATAATAATAATAATAATACAAATAATTGCTTTCAATTTAAATATTTTTACCGTTTTTTGAGTTCAAAAATTGTTTTTTGTTCGTAATTTCAGATCCAATCTCTTCGCCAAATATTTTGTTTAACTTATGATTTCATTCAAATTCAAACAAAATTATGAAAACTCAGACATAAATTGATCTCAAATTTAATTTAATATTTGTTTGAATTTAAATTGAAATCAAATCAAACAAATCGTTACAAAAAATATTTTGTTTTCATTGAAGTCAAAGAAAACTACGACATCACTCATCCGTCCATCAAAAACGTCAACACTCATGAATAGCAACCATCGACAATAACATTCACTTTTAATTTAATAAAGTTTACAAAGACCAAAATGAGTATGTTTATTCAAATAATGATAAAATTTTGTCTGGAAAATATGTTAAACTTGCTACAATTGATAGTACATAAGTGACTAATTTAGTGGTATCTGTTTGAGTGCACACGTATTTGATGTGAATGACTGACAATAGAGTCAGAAATACGAGTCATTTGCTTTTGGGTCAAACTTAAGGGTTGTTTACATTTCACTCGTCATATGTTTTGAAAGATGGAAACCAAGAATGAGTCAAATGAACCCATTTTGACGATCAAATTGCCCGACAAAACTGGTCACAAGAATAAAAACGATGACTCCGATGATAATAATGACGACACAAGTGATCACAACGAAGAGTCTGACGATAAAAATGACAAAATCGGTCAAAACAGCAGCTCTTCAAACAAAGACTCGAATAACAGATCAAAAATTGTTGGCAGAGATGGTAACAGAGATAATGAAGAGATCAAAATGGATCCAATCCTATTGAGACAGAAGACTGAAGAGGAGGAGAGGGAAAAAATGCAGTAATTTTTAAAATCTTATTTTTGCAAAATGTTTGTCAAATGATTATCTCTTAGAGTTCTTGTGTCCAATTTTTCTGAAGAACAGCTCAATCGCTATGAAATGTACAGAAGATCTGCATTTCCCAAAGCGGCCATAAAAAGGGTATAATTTCTTAGAAATGGTTTGCATTCAATCATTAATGAGATTTGAATTAAAAGTTAATGCAATCGATAACTGGATGTTCGGTATCTCAGAACGTAGTGATCGCTGTCTCCGGCATCGCAAAGGTCTTTGTCGGCGAAGTTGTCGAAGAAGGTATTGCTTTGTCTCTCAATAAACCAATTATTAACTCATTTTACTCAACCGAATAGGTTTGGATGTAATGGAACAAAATGGCGAAACGGGTCCTCTTCAGCCAAAACACATTAGAGAAGCGGTTCGCAGATTAAGATTGAAGGGAATTATACCAAACCGGAGATCCAGTCTTTACAAATCTCCACAATTTTTGTAACAATTGTTGACAAAAATCATGTCTTATATTCATTTGTATATAAAATAATCATTGATTTGATTCAAAACAAATTATTTATTCAATAAATAAATTTCGAATATAATAATTGAAAACTAAAATAACTGATACCGTAAATGACAACATTTAATGTTCCCAAGATAAAGCCAAAACTACTTATAATGAGCGTGGTTAA
>JAQGCS010001149.1:0-15309 GCA_034702105.1 Fuscozetes fuscipes
GTACGCTCAAACTTTTGAATTAACTTTCGGATAGTTTCATGGCTCGGTTCCTTTTTTGAAGGATTGTGTGCTTTAAACCTCTTTTCACGTAAACTAAACTTTTGATTATATAATTTAACCCAAAATAATTTATCTTGGTTAGAAAACCTAATTTTCACTTAACTTTTATTTGTTTACATTTTGTTCGAACAAATGAGACTTTTTTGAATCAATTTCTATCCAAATATAAGGTACAAAAAATTGGTGTACATGCTCATCTCAAAAATTATAGTCAAATCTAGTAATGGGTCCGAAATTAGTAACAATGTTATATTTTTCAAGTATGACCTCCCTGTCCACTTTCTATTTAATGCGAACAATACTATTTTACCTAGGGGGTGATCAGTTAAAAAAATAATCTACACAGCATTTTATTTAAGCAAATATACGTGGTAATCCTTTTATATACAGTAAAAGCTCGATTCTGTTATCTAAACTAAAAAACAAAAAGCCATTCCTATACTGATTATTAATGTGATTAATGTTAAAAAGGCTCGAGGCAGTCCCTAGATGAGTTTATTTGTTTGGAACTAACCAATCAATATTTTTATCAATGTTGATATAATTTTTAGTAAATTTCAAAGAAGTATTTACTAATTCGAGTTAAATAAGTATAAATTCTAAAATTTAAAATAGAATTTTGATACTTAAGTTGGCAATTCTTATCTTGCCTAACAAGTCCAAATTTTAGCAATAAATAGACTTGGAAATATTTTTAAAATAATTATTTTATTCAAATGAAATGACAATTATTATCAAATTATAACATTTGAGACAATCAGTGATAAAATATAGTTGAAGTGTATCAGCATTTTCACAATAAAACTATCTAGTTTACATTTTTACGCGTTATTTAATAACCATTATTGTGTCCACCATATCCACTTGCGAGTCTAAGACCTCCTTTTCCACCATAACCACCAAGACCGCCATATCCTCCACAGTCGCCACCGCCAAGACCTCCACAACCATTACCACCAAGACCACCAAGACCTCCTAAACCTCCACCAAGACCTCCAAGGCCTCCACCGTTAATACCTCTACCCTCACCCTGAGCGACAAGGGTTTGCACGTTTTCGACGACGGGTCTGATCTCTTGAAGAACATTTCTTGAGGGAACAATCACTTCACGGATCTCCTGGATCACTGGTCGGGTGACTTCGTGTCTGAGGAGATGGGGCTCATCTTGAGAGTGTGAGTCCTGAACACTGCCTTGTTGACCATAATGGTTCTGGGTGGTCTTAAGTGGTGAGGATCGGGATTTGAAGTTAAGGACAACGGGCTGTTCGCTGGAGTCGATGTCAACAACGGTGGGTTCGGAGCTGCCGTAGTTGCTGTGGACTGGGACTACTTTGATTGATCGGTGTGACAGAATGGCTCCGTTGACATGTGCTCCATGCCAATCACCACCGCTTGAACGACCGCCATAACCAGAGCTCAAACCAAGATCACCATATCCTGAGCTCATACCACCATATCCACCTAGGCTGCCGTAGCTCATGGGAGATGCGTGGCAGGCAACAAACAAACTGAGTACCAATGTCTAATTGAAAAAAATTAAATAGTTATAAGAAAATATTTTATATAATAGTACCTTGAACATATTTATAAAATAAATTATAAAATGAGCTGTGAATTAAACGTTGAGTTTAAGCTTTGAAAGTGAACTGATTTTAATCTTTGAAACTCAGAGCTTATATACTCTGATTGCGTTCCCTTTCTCCTTCACTAATATCGATATTATCGATACATTATTGGAATTAATCAAGTTTAGTTTGTTTAGTGTTAAACATATTGGAATTTACACAATTCGGGCAAAATTTACATCAAAAACAAGTCAATTGTGGGATGGGCTCAGGGAATGCCCGCTGCTTATTACTAAACTATTCAATTTTGATAAGTTAGATAAGGCTCAAGGTCGAACCAATTTGTAAAATCGCTCCTTTTTTAACTATATTAGTACTAATGTAAGTTATTAATCAAGAATATGTGTTTTGACAATTAGACCAATATCCTTTTTTGTCTATTCATAATCGGATATAATTTAATTATTTAAACAAGGAAATTCAGTTTATTAACCCTCAAGCTGGATTATAAAATATAATAGGTAGATTCTGTCATTTACCACAAAATAAATTAGCTACTTATTTGTTAAATGAATTAGCATATTTAATTAAATTACCTATTAGCAATTATAATTTAATCTGAAATAATCAAGCTATTGTAAATGTCTTTACTCTAATTAACACTTCTGCTTTATGAAAAAGGTCAATCATTCTTAAAAACCATTTTTCTTATATATGAACTTGTTTAATCAATAAATGTTAAACTTAATTACATAATCATTATTAGACTTTCAAATAAATTCTATTATAATTTGAAATGCGCAAGCAAAGTTTTGACAAGTTAATATTGTTTTATATCGTTTATGAATTATTTTTGTTTTGCCTAGGCAATAATCTCTTAATATCTTTTGTGTATTTACTCAAAATCACCCATGAAATATTTTTAAGCTTGTCAAATATAAACTGTAATTATTTCATATGTTTAATATATGTTATAATTCAAAAACTGAATTATATAATCGGACTAGATAAGTTTACGACTTTTTTTTTAAATATACAAAATATTCTCTCAAGTTAAATATTTAGCAAATCATTATTAAAACTGTAATCTAAGGATTAAATGTTTGTGTTGACTCAAATTCAAAGCTTCGAGCATGGTTATTGTTATGTTTTAATATTAATCTTCACTTTTGTCATGTGACGCGCAAAACACCTATTTTCTAATCATAAACTAAATGGAGGCTTCAAGGCTTTTTGTTTAACCTAGACAATAATATATTTATATCCTTTGTTAATTTAATTGAAACACCCTTGAATATTTTTTGGGAAAGCTTAACTAATTTTTTTTTAACATTTTATTATATTTTTAAATTAATAAGCTGATTTATAACAATAGGATAGATCATAGTTCAAACTTTTCTGTTGAAATAGACAAAAAATCGCTCAAGATAAATTAGCAAACTACTAATTATTCAAACTGTAATTTAATGTTTTGTTCAATTTTTGTTCTAATTAAAATTCAAAGCATATAAATTGGCGCGAGGTAATGGACGTATATTTTATTTAAAAGGCAAAACAATTTTTAAAAAATCAAATGAACTTGACTCAAGTTAAATCATTTTTTATTAAAAAATTATAACCAATTAGAATCAAATTAAAACATTTGAAACAATGGGTCGAAAATATAACAGACTATTTGATATTTAATAAACTAGTAAACTTTTTGCGCTTCAATAACCCTTTCCTTTGAGTCCTCCATATCCACCTCCAAGGCCTCCGAGTCCCCCACCATAACCACCTCCATAACCACCACCAAGTCCTCCATCCAAAATAACACCACCACCATATCCACCACCAATTCCGCCACCAAGACCACCATCAAGGCCTCCAATAAGACCTCCACCAATGCCTCTACCCTCTCCTTTGGCAACAAGGGTCTGGACGTTTTCGACAACGGGTTGAATCTCTTGGAGAACATTACGCGAGGGAACAATCACTTCACGGATCTCTTGGATCACAGGTCGATGGACTTCGTGTCTGAGCACATGTGGCTCATCCACAGATTGAGAGTCTTGATGACTGCCTGGCTGACCATAATGGTTCTGAGAGGTATGCATTGGTGAGGACTGGGAGTTGAAGTTCAGGAGAACGGGCTGATCGCTGGAGTCGATGTCAACAACAGTGGGTTCAGATGAACCATAGTTACTGTGGACGGGAACAACTTGAACTGATCGATGGGACTGAATGGCTCCCACAACATGTGCTCCATTCCAATCACCACCTCCAAGTCCACCGCCATAGCCTACTAATCCACCTCCAAGTCCACCTAATCCGCCACCGTATCCTCCTAATCCACCGCCATATCCTCCGCCTAATCCACCAAGACCACCGTAGCCTGATGGAACTGCGTGGCAAGCGACTGCACAGAGACTGATGAGCAAGGTCTAAATTGGAGACATATTATTTAGAAAAACACAAGTTGAAACAAAATTTTCAATTAATACCTTGAACATTTTATATATGACTGTTGTAAAATAATAAATTAAACTGATGAGTTTAGCTTTGAAAATGAACTGAACTTACTCATCAAAATATAAGAGTTTATATACTCTGATGCCATCCCTTTTACTTTCCTTAATATTATTAATTAAAAATCACATTTGAAAAAAATCAAGTTTAATGTAAATTGTGCTCGAGTTCATTTATTATCAACACAATTTACCTTAAAAACTAGTGGTTTGGGGATGACTAACAAATTGATAAACCGCTTTTATTTAGTATCTAGGTCGTTTCATCTAAGTTAGATAAGTGTCATCACCTAGCTAAAGTGTCAAATCGTTTATTCCTCAGTTAATATAATTAATAATCCTAATAAGACCAAGAATTTAAATACAGTATAACCTCTTAATAGTGAGCTACTAAATAAGGGAAATTCTTATTAATGGAAAATCTTGGTAGTATTAAATGTTTGTTAAGCAAGTAACTTCACCTCTCAGTGAGAGTAATTCCCATCAAGGAAAAAGATTTCTTGTCAACGATGACTCTCTTATGTGGAGGTTTTACTGTATATTTTATATCAGATATAATTTTTTTTAAAAGTTGCTTTCAGTAAAAGTCGAATAAGCGACTATAAATTAATTGTGTCAGGCTAATAAGCTATGCATTATTTTTTGATCCAGCCCCATCGATTCAGTTCCCAAAATATTTCGTCATTTATTTGTTAAAATAAAATAAGTATTTAAAACTGAATTACACGTTATATTATGTTCCATTTTTTATTAATTACTAGTTTGAATGTGAAATAGTCAAGGTATTTTTTTTATTTGTAAAAAAGTATATTTTGTTTACTCTTATATTAATGAGGTTTTGATTTAAATTAAATTAAAAAATCAATTTTTTTGTAATATAAACTTATACAAATTGTGGTATCAACATTAATTTGACTAATTAATTCTGATAGATTGATAAATTTTGAAGTTTCAAAATAAATAAAATGATCTTTCTATAATTAATAACTAATAATTATTCCAGCAGTAATTAATAATTTTTGTAATATATTTGCCACAAAATTATTATAATATTTTACAGTTTAATAATCATGTTATCTAGGATAGAAAATGACATGATTATTATGCCCTACTCATAAAACCCATCACTAAACTGTCTGATTATTAAACATAATTTAAATATTGTTATATTTTTGAAAATTTGAGTTACCTTTCAAATTTAATTTCAAATAGCTTAAAAGGTTAAAAAAATGTGTTACAATAAAAATTATTATAAACTGTAATTTTACCTGTTCATTTTTATTGTTAAAAACTTATAACTAATTTCACTTTATTTGGCCATCCTTGGTAACATTTTTAATGTTGAAAAACGAAATAAATCGGAAAAATATAACAATAAACTGTAACTTGAATCATATATTAGATTTTGACTAGTACCAAAATAAAATTGTTAAGAATTGGTCTAAAACATACGAAAGAATTTATCGAAGATTAGAATATATAAATAAATAAATGAATATGGCAATCTTTTTTTGAAAATCTAGTCATCATTTTATTTAAATTGTGCGACAATTAAATCAAATTAAAACATTTGAAACAATGGGCGAAAAAATTATATAATTCAGTTATATCTGCATTTTCACCATAAGAATTTCTTGGTAACTTTGTAAGTGTTATTTAATAACCGCCTTTTCCATATCCGCCTCCGAGACTCATACCACCATAACCTCCAAGTCCTTTAAGACTACCTCCATATCCGCCTCCAAGGCCTCCACCATAACCGCCTCCAAGACCTCCACCATAACCGCCTCCAAGACCTCCACCATAACCGCCTCCAAGACCGCCTCCAAGGCCTCCTCCAAGACCTCCACCAATACCTCTACCTTCACCCTTGGCAACTAAAGTCTGGACATTTTCGATGACGGGCTTAATCTCTTGGATAACATTACGCGAGGGAACAATCACTTCACGGATCTCTTGGATCACAGGTCGATGGACTTCGTGTCTGAGCACATGTGGCTCATCCACAGAATGTGAGTCCTGATGACTACCCGGTTGACCATGATGGTTCTGAGTGGTATGAAGTGGTGAGGATCGGGAGTTGAAGTTAAGGACAACGGGCTGATCGCTGGAGTCGATGTCAACAACGGTGGGTTCAGATGAACCATAGTTGCTATGAACAGGGATGACCTCGATTGATCGGTGTGATTGAATGGCTGCGTTGACATGTGCTCCATGCCAGTTACCACCGCCAAGTCCACCTCCATAACCACCTAATCCACCACCATATCCGCCTAATCCTCCGCCATAGCCTCCACCATAGCCTCCGCCTAATCCACCACCATAACCGCCACCAAGTCCACCTCCATAACCACCGCCATATCCCGAGGCATGACAGGCGACTGCGCACAAACTGAGAACTACTGCCTTTGTTTAGAAAATAAAATTAAACTTGGGTTAAAACACACAATTTCTTATTAGTACCTTGAACATTTTGTATATAATGAAAATAATAATAAATTAAACTATGAATTAAACGATGAGTTTAAGCTTTGGAATTGAACTGAAGCTAATCATCAAAACTGAGAGCTTATATACTTTGTTTGGCTCCCTTTCCCTTTCACTGTCACTGTATTGCGAATATACGGTAAAACACTTTCTCTAAAATCAAGTTTAATACAAAATGAACTGCAATTCTCTTGTTATCTGAAAATTTACATTAAAAACAAGTCTTTCGGATTGTTATACAAATTTTATGGCTATCTTCTATGGAAAGCAGGGATTGCCCGCTGACATTAGGGAACTAGGTCGATTTGTTAGATAAACGTTTTTCATTAGCAGATGAATTATGTAAATCAAATTTGAAATGCGATTCACTTTTATTAGAGTTTAAAAGTGTTTTAATGAGAATTCATTTCATTTCACTGAAACATTCTTTGAGGCAATTGATTGCAAACTGTAAACTTGATTTATCGTTTGATCTAATCTTGTAGATTTTAATGCATAGAGCCTGTTGGGAAGAATATCGAGTTAATTCATTCCTAATAAAAATTTCTAATATATAGAATTGTTGATGAAATAAATATTATTACAAACTTGGTGGTTATGTGTTTTCTAGGATTTCAATTCTAGGTATTTATTTGCTCATTTATTGTTCGTTATAAACGATAAAAAAGAGATTATATGCTCAATTATTAAAAAGAATTAGGACATTTTTCTATTTAATAATATTTGCAATGACTTTATTTTGAAATATATTTATAAATAAGATTTACATTAATTGCAAGTTTGAAAGATTATTAACACAATGTTTTGAAAGCTGTAACTTTAATCAGTCATTAGATTTAGTCATGTTGATTTTAATAAACAAAGCTTAATGGGCTTCAAACTAGTAATGGTCATTTGATTAATTACAACTTGAACCATTATTTTAAGATTTCATTACCAAAATATTTCTACAGTTCGTGATTTTTTTCCTTCAGATCAATGATAAGAGATTAAAAAAGGACTGGGGCAATGTCTGGTATTGTTGCGAAACTAGAGCATTTTTTCTTGAGCAATATATTTTTTATTTTTTATTAAAATCTAATCAGATTATCAGTAATCGAAAGTACAAAATGAGCAAAGAATGTCATTTTATTAACAATGTTTTAAATCTGCCAGTTGTAAACTAATCATATAATCTCTAGCTATTAATTTTAATCCTGAATTATTAATGGAATTTTACCACAGAATTTATTTAATTTACCATATCAAAATCACAAATATTTTCGAGGTTATTCAATTGATAATTGATTTTTTTTCTTTGACTCCACAAACTCAAAACTTAATCGATCATTTGATTAGACATGGATTATAAAGGTCTGTGGTATCTTACCGCGTAACCAATTTACCATATCACAATTTCAAAATCACAAACATTTTTCTAGGCTGTTTAATTAGTGATGGTTCTAGATGCTTTTCACTAATTAGCGAAATATATATTCGCTGTTAATTATCAACGAAAGATTACAAATGGGTGAAGAGATTGCTCTGCCTTATTAAGAAATTAAAATAATTTTCCTTGTTAATAATTTCGCCAGAAGTCAATATTGAAATGGAATATTAAATGAGATTCACATTAATTGAAAACAGCTATTAATTGTTTGAATAAAATTTTCTTAAATAGTTTTCAAATTCAATAAATCAGCTCGTTGACTTATTATTTAACTAATGTTCAAGCTATAATATATTCCATATCATTTTCTTGTATAATTAATAACATTATCCATAGTTCAAAAATAATTTTGCTAGATTAAAAGAAATTTTCAAAATTTATCAATTAAATTTAAAATTTATGCAGTATTTAAAAGTTAAAATATTTACCTAGCCCATATTGTAAAATTGGAGCATTTCTTTTCATAGATTTATTAATTTTTGTTAAAGATTCAAATGCGATATATTTTTGATTAGAAAATGTTTCATTTCGTCGAGGATTAAATAAAATGCTAATAAGTTGGAAAATTATTCAACAATTTAATCTACTTAATCTTAATGTGTGGGTGGGCGGTGTCAGCTTCACCTTCATTAAACACCAGATAAACATCTTATTCAAACTGATTTGTGTGAGATATTATACTCAACTATTGTGACTGAGCTGTTCAATAATTCACGAATAAATTATAGCCACTATCTAGATTTTAATCAGGTATAGCCAAGTTCATGGAACTCTGATAGATAAGAGATTTTATCGAAAAGCTAAAAGCTTTTATTCAAATTCTTAATAAGACAAGTAAGGAATTTGAAGTTGGTAAGTGTAGGAAACAGGAGGCACCTCCTTGGCTATGTCCAAATGAAAGTATTATATACTCCCTATTATTTGAAAAAAAACTAGAACATTTTTTTAATACATTCCTTATAAATATTTTGTGCAGAAGTGTTATTGAAATTAATTATTAAATGAGATTCACATCAAAAAGAAGTTTATAATGATTTTAAGGAAAAAGATTATAATTGACTCAATAGGTTAGAAACTGTAAAGTTTGTCAATAACTTAATTTTCATAAATTTGTCCTGATCAATAAATTTTTTGGCATATAATTTGTCAAATCTTTGCTTTATATTATAATCTAAACCTTTAGGAGAAATTTTGTTAATTTCTGAAAGGGCAATTGTTTATTCAAAGTTAATGGCATCTGTCATATATAACCTAGAGCATTTTTTTGGCAGGAGTCGCACTAATTGAATAAACAATATTCAGTTCAATAATTGTGATTGATAATTAATGAAAGCCTAAAAGCTATTTAATCTTGATTATAACTCTAAAAACTGTAAAAAGTCAATTATATTTTTTATTGAATACATAATCAAGGATGCACAAAAGAGATTATATTTCAATCAGCGAAATTAATCTTGGGGCAAAATTACAATGTCCTTAGACTCTTGAACCAACCATTTCTGTATTCCTTGAAAATATGTACATAAGTTTAAAACTCATAAAGTTTACATGATGACTTTTGGAATCTTTGAGAAAATAGAGAGTAGATAGGTAAATTTTCGACCACGTTTTTAGTTATTTGAGAAATTGTGCAGGTCATGTTTAATATGAGATAAATTTAAATACACCCAATGCTCACCACTGATATGGAACCTAATTTTTTAATTACTTCAATTAATTATTTAAAAGTCATTATATTGTTTATTGACAATTCAGGAACAAATTATTTTGTATATTTAATCTAGATGAGACACTATAATTTCTTTATAATAAAATGATAATTTTTCATGGTATATAATAATAATTAACAAAGTATTGAGTTTATCAAGAATTTGTCAAATAAATCATTAGAGATATATCTATCAATTCTATTGTTTAGAAATGATTTTATATATTTTATATTTTTGAGAAACTAGGACAAAAACTAAGAAAATAATTAGTAAAATTTGGAGCTTGGTTCCTAAAGAATAGATATAATGTAACAATTGGTTTGTTATACCTTTTAATAAATAATATATTTATATTTTTTAAGAACTATTTGTTTATTTATTGTTTTTTTGTTTTTATATAAAATCTAAATGAGAGATTAATATGCTCATTTAGAAAAAATTAGGACATAGATCATATCAATCATATTTGTAATATTATTTACATTTATTGCAGGTTTCAAATGAATTTATATTTTATTTCACTAATAGTTCATCGAAGCAATTATTGCAAACTGTAAATGTAGTCAAACATTAGATTTAGTCTAATTGATCTTAATAAATAAAACATGTTGGGAATTATATCAACCCAACATTTTAATCAATATTTTTGATGACATTTTTAATAGTTATGAATTATTACAAATGTATAATTGAACTCGCTCACAATTAACCAACTTAAGTTGAAATAATGTGATGCCAATAAGGTGAATTATTCGAAGCCTACTCATTGTCCGCTCACATCACTGTATGGCTTATGACCAGACAGACCTTGAATATTGAAGAAAAGAGCAGTTCCTCTTCTAAAACAAGTTTGTTTCATAACTAATAATTGTAAACTTGTTTAAACAATGCTGCAGTCAAACACAAATTTTGTGGAAACATTCAAATTGTTATTTATAATACATTAAAGGATGGGCAAGGTTTGCTTACTTAGGGGGTCCTTAGACTTAAAATTAGAGAGTATAAGAAGGTAGTTTTTATCCTGAATTATTAGACCAAAAATAGAGAAGTGAGGTAAAAAGATTTCCTCTGCTGAAAAAAACCATCATGGTGTTCTAACGTAAAATATTTGGATCCGCTTAAATATAAAGACAAGGAGGTTCCCTTGAGCTCAAGAACTAAAGAGTATTTAGGCTATTCCTTTTGTGCATCCTTGATTATTATTAAAACTATATTTGAATGAATAATTTACAGACTGTAAACATAATTAACCATTTGATATAATTTTATTGATTTATGCAATTTTAATGGATGGAAACAATTTCCTGAATTTACCACTTCAAATAATAGAAACACAAAACCTTTTCAAGGTTATTTAAATATAATTTTAAAGATTATTTTCTGTTTAGCATGTTTGTTGTAATCATAATTTGTTTTTAACTGTAAATCAAAGTTTATAAATTATCTCAAAGTACATTTATTTTTGCCCAACCAGATCATTTATATTGACCTAGTGGGAAAAATCAGTTAAATCAAAGATATCTAAATCAGTAATTTCATTCATCTATATTTCTACATGAAAAATCTGATTTTGTCTATTATGTCTGATAAATCAATAGTGGCCAAGGTAGGTTTTCGAAAATCTTTCTCAGAAATATTTATAATTTGCATCTAGAATAAAATTATTAACTATCACAAAATAATAACTATTAAATTAAGCCAAAACTTCGAGGAAAAAAATAAATTGAAACAAAATATTCCAAATTGCAACTTGAACATTAATAATGAATATTAAACAAAATAATTAACTAAAATATGAGTGAAATTAAAATGAGAGATACTCATTAAAATTCAATTATAAGCTCCCATTCCCTCCCCTTTAGATTCAATTTACCTTTTCTTAAAATCAAGTTTAATGTTACATGTTAATTGAAATGCAATTTAGTGATTATCTTTAAAATTTACATAAAAAACAAGTGATTTGTGGGATTGTTATACAAAACTTATAGCTATCATCTATAAGCCCAGGGATTGCCCGCTGATATTAGAGAACTAGGTCGATTTATTTGATTAATCTTTTTCATTAGCAGATGAATTATTTAAATCAAATTTGAAATGAGATTCACTTTTATTATACAGTGTTTTAATGAGAAGTCGTTTCATTTCATCGATAATTGTTTGAAGCGATAGATTATAAACTGTAAACTTAATCGATTAATTTATTTAATCTTATTAAATTTAAAAATATAAGTCATCTTTTGTTGAATACCAAGGTGTCTTAACCTTTTATACATTATCTAATATTTTTTTATATAGCCTTGGTGTTTTCGCATTTCTACGGTTTTAATTCTAGTAATTTGTTTATTTACTTTTTTTTATTGATTGCACATAAACTCTAAATGAGAGTTTAATATGCTCATTTATAAAAAAAATTTAGGACATTAATCAGTTCAATCATGTTTATAATATTTGTAAATAATACTCACATTGATTGCAATATTCAAAGGAATTTATATTTTATTTCATTAATAGTTCATCGTAGCAATTTTATTGCAAACTGTAAATGTAATCAATCATTTCATTTAGTACAATTGATTTTAATTAGCAAAGCATGGTAGTCTGTTATCACGAGAGTTTTATTAAAATTGCCATCAAACAATACTACAGGCAAACAGCATGGTTAATATTTATCCGTTTCATTGTTAAAATTTTTCAATAACTCACGAATTATTTGCCTCCAGATTACTGATGAGATATTATAAATTGGCTGAAGGAATGTCCTTTATTGTTAGGTAACAAGAGCATTTTGCCTTGTAAAATATTTTTTATATTAAAAACAATAATCAGGTTATCAGTAATCGAAAGTATTAAATGAATCTAATTAGCAAAGAATGTCATTTCATCAGCAAGTCTTTGACTTTGCAAGCTGTAACCTTAATCAATTATTTGATTTCTATTTATTGAACTTAATCCTCAATGTTTCGTGGTCTAATCACTGCTTTATCAAAATTCCAAATATTTTCGAGGTTATTGAGTTAGTAATGCTGCTAATTAGGGAGTAATTTGCCAGTAATCATGGATAGCCAAGGGGATGGGCTCAGCCCAAAAGCACATTGACAAGCACTTGAAAAGTTTATGTAAAACATCCCCTCCTCAGATTCCTCCCTGAGCTCGATGAGTTTGTCTATCCTTGTAGTAAATGATTAATGATAGATTATAATTTGGTTTAGGGATTGCACTGTCTTATTACGAAACTAAAGCATTTTATTTCTGATCAATAATTGTGTAAGATGATTTATTTAAACAATAAATGATTTTCACATTAATTAAAACGTTGGAGCATCTATTGGTCTAGTTTAAAAGTTTTCATCGATAATTGTTTGAAACAGTAGTTTTCAAACTGTAAATTTTATCAAGTATATTGGCAAATTCTAATGGTTTAAATTAGAAAAAATATTATGGGTGGGCGTGTGTCTAGTATGTTTATAATTGCTTAACATTTATGAAATAAACCTGATAAAACTTGAATAAATTTTACATTCAATTTTTTGCCTTATTATAAAATTATCAGTATTTTAAAAATAATGTTATTACATTTATAATATAAGGAGTTTCTAGGAACTTTATTAAAAATATAAATGCCCTCCCATATTGTGAAACTAGAGCAGTTTTCTGATAAGTTTATTAATTTTATAATAATGCAAATATAAGATGCGATTCACTTATAATTCGCAAAATATTTCATTTCATCAGAATTTCAATAAAAGAAAGCATTAAAAACCTATAAAATCAACCTATGTACTGATTTAATCTTGCTAATCTTGATGTGAGGGTGGAATGCATTAGCACCTCCCTCATTAAACACCAGATAAATATCTTATTCAAACTGATTTGTGTGAGATATTAATCCTCAAATAATTACGAATATTTTATTTAGGAATAAATGAAAATAAATTATGAACAATTAATAGCCAAGTTCCTATAACTTTAACAAATCTGGTGATGATTTTAAATCAATTTCTAAATTAACGAGTAAATTAACTGTAATAGGAAAATGTCAAACAACGAAAGGTCAGTAAAATTTACCAAGAATATTAATGTTCTTGAGTATTGGGTTGATTACCTCCTTGGCTATGTTTGTTCCAAGTGAACGCTTCATTTTATTTGTATTATTTAAATAAAAAACTAGAGCATTTTTCCTTTTAAATATTTTTTCTTGCATTTAGTATTGAAATCAAGTAATAAATGAGATTCACATTAATTGCAAGTTTAAAATGGTTTTTAAGGAAAAAGGAAAAAAAGAATTTAATTCATCGATGGATTATTTACCCAAAAGTTGAGAGACTGTAAAGTTTGTCAATAACTTAATTTACTTTACCTACTTAATCCTCATCAGTTAAATTGCTTGAACCCTTGCTTATTAAGCATTTATTTAATGCTGAAAAACCTAAATCTTAAGGCTGTGTAACTCTTTTTAATTTAAATAGATTAATGATTTTTTTTTATAAAAAATGGAAAATAATGTATTTAATATAAAATTAATGTCTATATAAGTCTTATTGTTAACTGGAGCATTTTTTGATAGGTGTTATAGAAGGGTAATAAATATAATTTATTATTATTATTGAGAGCCTGAAATGAATTTATTAAATGAGTCAATAATTTTTTAATTAAACTATTAGAAAACTGTAATTAATATTTGAAAGGCATTCAGTAAAACGCTTATGAATGCTCTATGTACATCAAGGTTGATTTAGAAAACCATAATCTTTTCTTAGGAAATCTCAGGACCAATCTTAGTAAATTCATAAGGTCCGAATTGGTTATTGCCACAAGAAAGTATATAAAATTTGTTCTAGAAGAGGTTCTAAGAGGTAATTTTTCCCAAAATTTGCCATTTCATTTAATTCGGGGGTGCGAGGTGAAGTAGTATAACTATAAAGTTAAATTTTTGAAAAATTCTAGTGAGCAATAAGAGCAATATTTTCGATGCTAGAGGATTCGCTGATCTCCACCTCGGGCATCTATTTTTAAACCTTTGCAGGGGTATTAAACTTAATTTTATTTTTATCGTTAGTTTAAAAAATATTGTAGGGCTTTAACACAAATTAACTGTAATTCAAATACAATATTTTTATTTATCTGTATTTCTAGTGAATTATACAAGAATGTTAAACTCATCTATTTTAATATGAATCATTTTTGTTACTGCTCACTCCCATCCTGCATAACTTTGCCTAATATAAATATGTGTTGTGAACCCTTTGAATATACACTCATTATGTAAATTTATCAACACCAAATTTCAAGAATTTTGTAAAATCTTGTTTGAGTTTGCACAAACTGTACAAACCTTATAATTTAACTTTTGAGTCAAACACAAGAAAACTGTAATAAAGACATAAAATATTTTTTTTAATATAACATGATTAAAATTTATCATTATACGGGAAGTACAAGCATCGAGCTTTTGGAATTTGAGGGACTGGATCATGCAAGGAACACAAACGCAAGGTCCCAGGTTTATTATATTCTCTGCATTTTATTTTTATAATTGTTAACAATTATTTCTA
>JAQGCS010001150.1:0-15307 GCA_034702105.1 Fuscozetes fuscipes
TTTTAATTTTGCGAATGTATTACAATTTAAAAATGTTATCATTTTTAGAAATCGAATGCTCTAAAGAAGAAGATTTGTTTCATTGATATTTTGTTTGTATATTATTTGAAATCTGTGAAGCCTTAAGTGTTAAGCAATTATCACAAAAGTGGTCAACTCCTGTGTGGCAACAGTTGTGACCCAATTATTGCCATTCATTTGATATTCTTTAGCGTCTTATGTAAAGTATTTGAAACAAAGAGCTTTTAATCGCAAGTGATTGACATTAAATTGTATTCTAGTTCTGGAAATTCAATCGAATCTAAAGAATTAATACAAACGAAAAAACATTTTGATTTCAACTCGATATGAAATAGTTGTCATCAAATTTTAAAATCGTTTCTAGCTTACTTCTGACCGCGATTATGCTCAAATTTTTATTAATGTAAACCAGGATCTTTTGAACATTGTAATATGACCATTTGAGAAATATACTGCTGAATTGTCTTCAATCCAAGTAATTAAATTGGATTTGGTAATTTATCTCAATCTTTGAGATACTTTGAGTACTTGAATTTCAAGTTGAGTATAATTGGAATGAACTTAATATTTTTGTGAGTTATAAAAGCAATTGGAGTTTCCTCTACTTTAACAGACAATTGCGGTATTTTAGACGCTTTCAAATTCATCTCTCATTAAAACATTTAAAAGACACAAAACGTTACATAACTTGGAATTTGTGTATTTGTGTCACACATTCTTAAACTGAAAGAAGATTCGAACGGTTTTTCAAAGTATGGCTTCGAGTTTGCAATTAAACTATAATTAAATATTTTGCAAAATCAAAATTTCAAGGCTTCGAACAAATAAACAAAATAATTATTATTAAAATAAAAGAAAAGAAAAACATTTTTTCCATCTATTAATTCATATGCAAAGCATTTTCTTCAATCTAGTAATTGACAAAAAATTGCTATCAATTTAATAGTAAAATCCCAAACATTATATTAAAATTCAATCAAAAGCTCCTCATTATTACTGTAAAACTCGTATATCTCTCTCCAATTCATTCATTCAAAAAATAGCATCAATCTAAAAGTCAACCCCAAATTCCTTAATGATAAATGTTTCCGCTTTTGAAGCCAACTACAGTAGTATCAAGTTTATCAAAATAAAATCTGAATATTTATTGGTTTTTTCATTAAACTTGTCGATTATATTTTTGCACTTACCTGTCATATTTTAAATGAAAAGGATTTGGCTTAAGTTTTAAACAAAATTTAAATTTTAAATCATATTTGACTTAAATTGAAAGGAAAGAGATAAGAGTTTGTCATCAAATCAAGGTTAAAAATCTTTTGAAAATTTATAATTGAAAAGAATAAAAATGACTTCACTTTTAAATTGGTTCTTTTAAAATGAAGAGACAATTAGAAGTGTGAGTCAATAATATATTACTTTTATTTAAATTTAAGATAAAATAAGGTTTCTTACGACCAATACATTTGCACAGAAGGTCTGTTCTTTTCTCTGGCAGCTAATTAACTGTTATCACTGTCAGTGTCATTCGAATTAATCTCATAACTACCAGAAGTAAAGAACAATATCTCAATATATCTAAAGTTAAATCACTTTTGGATGCAATTCAGAGGACATTCATTTATTCGAAGCACGCATTTAGGGGTTTAAAGTGCACACAAAATAGTGTTTGAGTCGGTTCTGCATAAAAAAAAGCCTTAAATTAGATGCCGTAACGAAAGATTATTTAGTGGAGAACCGGAATAATGCATGCAATGTGTGTGTAATGCCATTCATTCATTTGAAGACAATGTAAACGCCTTTTATTTTGACTCTTAAAGACTACACGAAGTGAAAAGACTTTCGTTTCTGCAGTTTGTGATCAGAGAAGCGTTAAATTAATAGATGGGAAGTTATGGCCACAAATTTGAATAAGGTCTACAGTTGTTGGCCACAATGGGAACAGTTGCGAACAAGCGTTGATCGCGATATCATAACAGAGAAGCCTATAATCACTAAATGCTTTTTGGGTCGACACAAGCGCTCACTTTTGGTGACACTTATTTGTTGAACAATGACTTTATTTCGATATCATTTGAAGACCTCGTTTAGACCACTCTCTCCTACCGACACATCCTTTGAGTGAATCGATTCTTAAAAGCGATGTTCTGCTAAGCAAACAAATATTCAGTTCATTAATAACTCGAATCCAATCGGATATAGGAGTCGTTGTAAATAATTTCGAGGAGTTTCTCAATCGAACTACAATTTCGTTAATAAATTGAGTGAAACTTATTAACTGAAATCATTGCTCGTATAAAATGCTATAACAAAATGTGTTCAAATGTTTTTATAGTGAATTCCAAAATGTATTTTGTGTTTAATATTTTAGCCCTAATTTTGGTGAAGACTTTGACGAGTGTCGACTCCAACACAACTGTTGCTCCCAAACCAATTGACGATCAAATTAGAACTTCAAGTGATTTATTAAATCCAATTCCAGACAACGATAAGTTTGATTTGAGCGCTGATACCACTCAATGGTATAGTCAAAGGCTAGTGACTGATAGACCCACCACTTTATATGTGACTAAAAGGAAAACTACCCTTTCTGATATTGATTCCACCCAAAGATATACTCAAGTAAGAAAACTTTTAAATTAATTCCCATCTAGTTCCATGTGAACATTTCAATAAATTATTAATAATTAAAATTTAATATCTTGATCAAATTGAAAATAATTCTTGTTACTTTTTTTAAATCCTGTTATTTTAAATAAACTTCGTTCGAATGCATTTCAAATTAAATATTTATGTTTTTGTTGTTTAAGAATTTTTTTAAAGGAACATAAAATTACAATTTAGTACAGATGTGTTCGACAAATGGATAACTTGACCATAATTAGCTTAATCATAATTAACTTAATCATTTTATTCTTCCTTAAAGTCTGAAAATACAGCCGATGAAAAAGTAACGCAAACTTTAGAAACAAGTTCATTTGGTTCAAGCATCAGATTAACATCTCCTTCAATGGCAGCCCTTTTCGAAGAGACCAGTGCTGAGAGCGTTGACAAAACCGATGCTATGCAACAACACGAGAGCGTAACTACAAAGTCATTATTCACTAAGCATTCAGGTAATCATCTTTGACAGTCTTCTCAATTGTCTGTCTTTGAAAGTGTTTAGAGTTCAATAGCGCGTAAAATATGAGATATGACCCTCCTCATTCAATACCATGTAAACATTCAACTTTTGTATTGCACCCATTTTTTACCAACTGTTTGACAAAAGCATCAGGTATTAAACGGTTGGATTCACTTATTGTATTCAGTTGTAGGTCATATACCTTTCACTTTTTATTAATCAAAACAATAGCGATAACCAGTGATGACAACAATTTTTTGGTCAAATGAAAGCCAACGCAATCATATCAGACGTGACTTTCATATCGATTCTTAAGATTTCCTCTTCACTCACATATAAAACAAATATTAAATTTCATTCAAACATTTAAACTTGGCACTCTCAGGCAACTGAGCAGAATATTGCAGGATTTGAGATTTCCAATACATGCTGAATTAATTGGCATAGGTTTAAATGAAAAGTTTCTATTACATAACCTAAAACTGATGATCCCTCTTGTGCACCCTTGGCGCAATATGCTGTTAAGTATAGTAAGATTACCTCCTCGCCGCCGAGAGAAGCGAGGCAGCAAATATTTTGAGAATTTTAGGGAATTTCAGGAGTTTTTTTTTGCCGAGTGACTTTTGGCATGCCCCCCCCCCTAGACCCCCTAGAAAAATTTTGAAAAACCACCCCCTGTGTTTTTTTCGCTGTTGTCTTTTTTGCTCAAATAAACCTTAAATACTCTTATTTGCATCAAAAAGTGGTTTTTAGCGATTTTTTTGAAAAACTACTCCCTAGACCCCCTAGAGCCGTTGAGCTTGGCCATCCCTATTTATATATGCCTTTATATATACATTATATAGTTTAGTGGTTTATTTATTATTTAATTGTAATTCATTTTTTAATATTTCATTTCATTTCATTTTTAATTAAAATTCATTAATACTTAAATAATTAGACTTAAATCCAATTAAAATAAATCAAAATATTTACAAAAATTATAATTTTTTTAATTGAAATTTTGGATCTTTCATAAGATAATGGTTTCTTCAAAAATGTTGAAGGTTGCGAATTGCTTATCTTGGTAGTGATTCCATCATCCCGCCTGCGCTTAGAAAAGCAAACTATAAACTTTAAAGTGAGGCTTGTGAGGATTGAAAAATGAGGGCATTCCACTTTCAAAGACGCTTCATCTTTAAATTGCAAATTGCAAGCTCAAAATTTACTTAGCTAGTTAGCTTAGCAAACATTTAAAAAATTATGTAATATCTGTTCAGATCATCCAGTATATATGGGCAACAAAGGACCAGCTGATGGCTATGATCATATTTGTGACTTCTGCTTGTATGAAGGACAGGGCAATTTCACGAGTTATGGCTATCCTTTGCATTACCGAAATAACCTGAACTGCACGTATAGAGTGATGAGAATCGATGACTCAGATGTCTGTGAAATTGAGTTATATTTTCATGAATTTGATATTCCTGTGTCTTCACTGCCATCCACTGCCTTCCAATCGACTCAAAACAATAAAGAAAACGACTGCCGCGAAGATTACCTAGAAGTTAATGGCATGAAATATTGTGGCCCGGGTTGGAAACATCATTCAGAGATTCTTAGCTTTCCGTCCACTCAAAAAGAACTTGTTTTTAGATTTGTTTCAAATGAAAAAACTAATGGAAAGGGGTTTTGGGCTGAAGTGAAGCGTAGACCCAACACTTGTTATGGCACTCGTCTCAAAACTCAGGCGTCAGAGGCCTGTGAGGAGAGATTTTCAACTCTTGAATTTGAGATTTTAAGTCCTCACTTCCCCGATAACTATCCGATTAACTCTGATTGTAGTTATTATATAAGACGAGCCAATGATGACATCTGTGCCCTGGAGTTACTTTTTTTCAAATTCGATACCGAATTTTCTGAAGGCTGTGCTTATGATTACTTAGAGATTGACGGACAGAAATTTTGTGGAAGTCTTCCCGACAGCGCACAAAACATATTTAAGTTCGAAAGCGACCAAAAAATGATATCATTTCAAAGCGATTCACAGGTTTCCAAATCAGGGTTTCATATTCACGTCAAACAAATCACTGATTGTAGGCCACCATCACTGCCAGCCCCTCCATCATGTAATGTATGCACCAGTGAAGGCTTTGGCGCTTTAGTCAGCTATAGTTATCCAGATTACTACCGAAATAACCTGTTCTGCACCTATACTATTGATCGAAGAAATGCTGATTACTGTTACGTCGAATTAGATTTTGAAGACTTCGAATTACAGAACTCAGACAACTGTGAGTCAGACTTCTTACAAGTGGAGGACCAGAGGTTTTGTGGCGATACTCTTAAAATGACTAAAAGAGTCATTCCTTTTGATGGCAAAGAGAAAGGAGTTGTCCTTCTTTTCAAAACAGATGCCTCCAAAACGAAGAGAGGGTTTTTGATTCAATATAAACAACTGGAGTGTACTAATGATGTCGTTCAAGAAAAGGCTTCGCTGCCTCACTCAGCGGTGTTACCCGTCCCTCAAAGCAAATGCGATTATGTTTTCACTGACAGAGAATTTGTAATAAAGAGTGAAAATTTCAGTAAAAGTTATGAGAATAACCTGGAGTGTAGTTATTATGTCAAACGAAACTCAAGTAAAGTCTGTTATTTGGAACTAACTTTCATAAAATTTGATGTCGAGGCCAGTCCTGAGTGTCAATACGATTATCTTGAAATAGGAAATACTGTTCGACTTTGTGGGACATTACAGACAGAAACAGTTCGCACTTATATTTTCGACGGAAACGAGAAATTACTGAAATTTCATTCGGATGACTCTAACAATAGGAATGGATTTCTCATCAAGGCAGAACAGTTGGAATGTAAGGGCGACAAAATTATTAGAAAAATCACACCCTCTCTAACAACACCATCTGCTTCAGCAGTATCTCCAACTCATCACAGTCTTGGAGATACGAGCTATTGTAGTCAAGTAATGGATATGCAAGAGTTCAATATATACAGTCCTGGATATCCTAATGCTTATCCGGCAAATCAGGACTGTCTTCATATGATTAGAAAAATATCGACCAATGTTTGCAAATTAGAAGTAATTTTCGATGATTTCGAAATACAACCGAGTGATCCAAACGCTTACTGTAAATATGATTTCCTCGATTTCAACGGAATTCGCGTTTGCGGTGATGTCATAAAAGGCGAAATAAGAACTTATTTATTTTCATCGGAAACCTTTGCCATTCATTTTCATTCGGATAATTCAGTGACGAGTTCTGACAAATACTTTCGGATAAATGTCAGACAAATTGAATGCGAACCAAATCATATCCCAAACGAAGAGACTTCAAATAAGAATTACTACCAGAAGAGTTACAATTGTAACCGTGTCATCTCTGAACCAGCATTTGACCTAAAAAGTCCTAACTATCCTAATAATTATCCAGATAATTTAAACTGTAAATATACTATTTTAAAGCACAGAACAGGCGCTAAAATATGTCACATAGAGGTTAACTTTGTTGATATGAATTTGGAAAAATCTGATGACTGTAGTCATGATTATTTGAATTTCAACGGACAGCTTATGTGCGGTTCCCTATCGTCAGAAACGACGAGACTCTATGCTTTTGAGAGCAATCAGTTTGAAATCAATTTTGTTTCCGATCATTACGCAAATGAAAGGGGTTTCTATTTAAGGCTTAGACAAAGAGATTGTCCCCCTGAGGATCAAACTCAGGCTATTCAACATCCCCTGAACAATGGACTGACTCAATGCGGGGGTATCTTTAATGAAGAATCAGTGGAACTCAAAAGTCCTAATTATCCGCAATATTATGAAAGTAATGTCGACTGTGTCTACACTATTAGGCGAAAAGACAACAATATTTGCAAACTTGAGCTCATATTTATAGACTTTGATGTGGAGCCCAGTCCCGGCTGTACTTATGATTACCTTATGGTCGACGGAAAGAAACTTTGCGGAGATATGAATCCAAATCACATAAAATCAGTTGACTTTCAAGAAAAAGAAAAGACACTATTGTTTAGAAGTGGAACTTATAGTGTGAGTAATAGACGAGGATTTATGGTAAGGGCTCACCAAAAACAATGCCAATCATATACGCCATCTCCGCAACCAATTCTGCCGCCTATTCCTTCCATTTGTGAAATATGCTTCACAGAAGTAATGGGTACCATTCAATCTTATGATTTTCCAAACAATTACCCTGCTAATTTGAATTGCAAGTACAAAATAACAGCTTTGCCTGGAAATTGTATGGTACAACTCAATTTTGACCAATTTCGGCTAGAGCATTCAAACAGTTGTGATGCAGACTATCTTGAAATCAATAATATTAGATATTGTGGAAATCAATTACAGGGAGCGACGCGTATGTATTCACTCAATTTCGTTAATTTATTCATACAATGAATCCTATTTTATTCAGTGCTGGCCTTCAATAAGAAACCCGAAGAGGTTTTGATTCGATTTGTGACAAATGGTCACAAAAGCTTTAGAGGGTTTCGGGCCTCTTATACTCAGTTGCCATGTATTGGAGGGGTGCCATCGGGTCAGCAACAGTTAACTCTTGAACAACAGCATCAATATTATTTACATAAAACAGAACCACAACTACAGCGCCAACCACAACATCAAAAGACTTTGACGACGAGTCCTCCTCAAGTATCTCATTATGGTTCGATACCGATAACTATCGTAGACACTAATGTCAGCACTTCAGGTGTGCACAGAATTCCATGCGATCGAGTCATATATGACTTAATGTTTGAAATCAGAAGTCCAAGTTACCCTGCTTATTATCCACCTAATAATGACTGTCTCTATTCAATAAGAAGAGCCAATTCTGGTATTTGCAAACTTCAGCTCAGGTTCATTTATTTCGACGTAAAAGGAGATTATAAGGAGTGTTCAGGAGATTCACTAGAAATAGAAGGCAGCAAAATATGCGGACGTCTTCCCAATAATACAATAAGTGAGTCAAACATTACTTTGAAACCAATAAATGATTTACATTCTTATAGAGGAATTCCCATTCGAGTCATACAAAACATCTCTGAGATTCCGTTCGGACGCTTCCATTAATGCAAAAGGCTTTGAAATATTGGGACAACAAATTGAATGCACTCATGATTTTAAAGCCCCTCCAATTAGGACCGCCACAAATCAGGGCAAACATTATTCGTCACACATTCCCCCACAATTCGCTCAGTCATCAGTTCAATATACTAACGAAAATACTCTAACCTCATCGCAATCTCAACCTATACCTCAGCCACACTCCCGTCCTTCTTATTCCTACCCATCTGAACAGTCACAGCAATCCCAACAGAGTGTTCCCTATGTTCCTCCACATTCATCCCCTTCAAGTCAAGCGACTCCCCAACAGCACCGCTACTATTACCGATCTCCCCAACCTTCTCATGAGTCTTCCCCACCAGAGCAGTACAGAGGACAGATATCCCCTCCTCAACGAACTGATTATAAATATGAAAGAGTGACAGAGAGACACACTGCTCCCTCGCCCTCTCCCTCTTCAATCAAGACTTATCCAACTCAACAGATAAGTTATCATTCAAAAAATGAATTTCAATATTCCCAAGAGCAAAGCCAAACACCTTACTCCCCTTCTCAAAAAGTTCATTCTTCTCAATCTCAATCCCAGCCCTATCGGCCCCAAAATTATCCAAAAACACCTCAAAGTTATAGCAGTTCAGAGGTTTCTGGAGGCTCTCCAGAGAGACAATACTACACAAAGCAGAATCATAGCCCTTCATATACAGAAGTGCGACAAAAACCCGATTACTCGACACAAAAGACAAAGCAATGCAACGAAAACATAAACAAAATGTATTTCGAAATCAAAAGTCCCAAAGAATTCAATTCTGAGTGTATGTATCGAATCGAAAAAGCAAAAGACAATGTCTGCCAATTGGACATTATGTTCAGTAATTTTGATCTTGGAGACCAGTCCTGTCTCAAGGAGTATATGGCAGTCAACGGTCAAAAAATGTGCGGAACTATTGACAGAAATACAATGAAAACCTTTAAATTTGAAGGAAATGAACTAATGATTGAATTGAGAGCAGAAACCATGGGTTTTGATAAAGGATTTGATATAAAGGCTCGACAGGTCGAGTGTAGTCCATCTCACTTAACTCCCACTTCCACTCAAGAAACGAGTCAACAGACCTATGACCATCCCTCAAAGTACAATGGTAATTATAATTACAATTATAATAGAATACCACCAAATGAAAAGCCAGACCGACCTGATATACCAACCAATGTGGCCAGACCTCACTCACAACAGTTTGGAAATAATGAAAATAGCATTCGAGAGCCCCCTCCTCAAGACTTTCGACAAAAACCTTATCCAAAACCGGTGGAATCGGGTCAAAGATTTCCATCTAATTTTGATGGATTTGACACTCGGCCACCCCCATCATTTGGTGCAAGTGTTCAGAGACCGACTCCTACTGCTGAGGAAAGGTGTCATTTAATTAATAGTGAAATTGAATTTCCGATAAAAAGTCCGAATTATCCGAATCCATATCCTTCTGATATGTTCTGTCGCTATACAATCAGAAAATCGACACCAAATGTATGTGCAGTTGATATGAAATTTAATTCATTTGATATCGAAGACGACCCAAAATGTGCGAAGGATTATCTGGAGGTCGACGCCGGAAGAATTTGTGGCCCATTGCCTCCAAGCCATGAAAGTATGTATTGATTAAGAAAACTTATTAAAATCAATTTTGAATTAAAATATTTTTGGTCTAAAGGGCGGTACTATTTCCTACCAGAAGAATATGAAAAGGTTTTGATTTTCAAATCGGATGATTCGGGAGAAAGATCTGGCTTTTCATTACTTGTGCGTCAGGTAGAAGACTGTACAAAGCCTTGGGCTCCCAGTTAGTCGATTATCTCTTAAATTGAGGTTAATTTCTAATCAATTAGTTTAATTAGTGTCAGTGCCAACCCATCCGACGGTCTGCGATGTTTGCCACCACAACCTCAGGGGACAAATAACAAGTTCTAATTACCCGAATCGATACAATGATTTTACCCGTTGTTCATATCGTGTTCAAGCAATGGGTCCACAATATTGTCAGGTCAAGTTATATCTTAGAGATATGGACATTGAGGTCAGTTCTTCAGGTGATTGCATGAAAGATGCGCTTATTATCGATTCGGAAAAGCTCTGCGGGAAAGACTCCAAAACTAAAGAGAGTAAGACTTAGATAATTATTGAGCCGAACACTCATTAATTTTTATGGAGTAGTAACGCTCAAATTCCCACCGAGTGAACCAAGGGAAGTTGTTATCAACTTTCAGACTGATGTAAGTGGAACTGGTCGTGGATTCTTTATTGAATATGTGCAGGTATAGTAACCTTTCTTATAAAATTCAATTTTATTTGAAGTAAACAAATGTTTGCAGGAATCGTGTCCCTCATCTTCAAGCCGTTCGGGGCGACAACCCATCGCTCCTTTTGAAACTAAGGTCAATACGATTCCTTCCCACCATTCCGTTCAAACGCTGCCAACTAAGCCAGACAATAGGTTCGGAACTTTGATCCCGCCCATATATCCGCCCAATTATGTGTCACGAGCTCACATCGAAGAGATTGTCCAGGCACAGGTACAGGTTTTCGATAGAAACCAAACTCAACAACAAAACAGTGATATTCCTCTCATTAAATAACTATTCATTTTATGTTTTCGTAATACTTTTGTATCACAAATATATCAAAAATAAAGTATTTAAAGACATCAAAAATTATAAATTAATTTAAATATTTAATCGATCTTTGCCCAGCGTGCATTAACTAAGTAGGTAGCATACTCTAAATTAATTTTCAATGGACTTTTAAACTTTAGATAAAATATTGTTGTCAACAATTTGTTGACAAATTCCAAGTACTCAGGGCAAATAGAAATTCAGTTGTTCATTCTTGAGAAGGAATTAGTGAAAAGTTGTGCCATAATCTAATCGGTTGAGAAGTAAAAAAATGCTATTAACTTTGTATCACATTGACACATTGCATATCGCAAAAGCGATCCAAAGTTACACAGCCTTGAGCATTTTGGATGAATTCAGTGAGCAAATCTGTGAATTCTGACTAAATAATAATTCTGACATGCTGAATCGGATGGTGGCAAATTCTTTTTAAAAAAACTACTCCCTAAACCCCCTTTCTAGAAAATTTTGGAAAATCTATCCCTAAACCACCCTCCCTAGAGCCGCCGGGCTTAGGCATTCCTGATTTTGAACGCTAAACTGCTTCTCTCCACAGAGCAAACATCAGACAGAATGAAGGCTTTTCTCACTTTTCAAATATTAATAGAAATATTTTAGATTTTGATACTAAACTCCACAGACAAACACACAAAAGGAATTTTTAATTAAAATTTTTTAAAAATTCAAAAATACCTCTATGTTTATGTATATGCAAATATTTTCAAAACTATTAAAAAGATAACAATATTTCATTAATTGATTGTAAATATTTTTGAAAATATTTTTATAACAAAATGAAGCCTAAATAATGTACTTTTGATCCATACGTATCTTGTACATTTGTGATTTAGAATGAATCTCTTACACCTATTTTAATATTAATTTTCAGTAAAACTTAGGGTGTTCAAATACCTTTTTCAAGTAGTGTATATATATATATGCAAATATTTTCGAAACTATTAAAAAGATAACAATATTTCATTAATTGATTGGATATAATGAATGGCAACAATTTTATATCAAAGTTCTCGTGAATTGCAATTTTTTAAATGAGATACTATTTTCTATATATTTTATAATTAAAAGTGATTCAAAAGTGTTCTTAATTAAGGCTTAATATCTGTAACTCATATATAATATCAATAAACATAAGCGCTGTTCAGAAATAGACAAAAGTGAGCAATGAATTGTCATTTTCTAATATCTACGAACAGAACGCTTTTTAATATAGATATTGGTTGGGAAGGAATTCCATTCAATATAATGATCAATACTCTCATCGCTGCTGTAATCACATTAATATTTGATTCTTGTTTATAAACTGACTCGCTTTTAGTTTTTGATCCTTGTATTAGCTTTGATTCGATGGAGAAATTATCGAACAATAAACAATCCGAAGAAAAATAACGAGTAATTGAGTAAAAATAATAATTAACTTGATACTTAAGAATATTTCTGTTCTATAGTTGGCTTCACTTTATATTTGACGACAGAATAACAAATGATTTGAAGACAGCTAAATACAAACTCATCAATAGAAAGCATCGTTTGGCTTATTTGCCACCAATTTTGCACGATTATGAACATCTCATCACTGACAAGATTAAAGACATTACTGCTGAAGAAAATATCACTTTCTATAAACATGGCACCAGAGATGATATAGGTTTTGAACGAACTCAATCATTTGAAGAATTGCCCACTCTTAGATCTGATTTGGAATTTAAAGAATTGACTGAATCCAAGATCAATGAATTGTACTCTGGTTTTGATTTACTGCGATATAACAGCAAACAAGAAGAGGAAGAAGTGCAACGACTCAAAACAGTTTTACTTGACAACTATGTGCCTCCAAAGGATATCAAAAAGGTGAGATTAATATAAGTGATATTGTATAAATTTCTTGGTTCTATGATCACTAGGTGAGAGATCCACTCAAAATTCGAAACATATTCGATAGTATTTGGGGATATTTATGGATAAGAGACGAGTTAATCATTGAAAACAAAGGCAGTGATGCCCTTCAATACCTACTCTTTCAACGATATCTCATTTATTTCTTAACTTTTTTGACAATCATTTGTCTGATAATAATATTACCACTAAATCTGCTGGGTCAATCTGGTATTCATTGCAGTTTTCTATTATGCTTGAAATTCATTGACCTCTTTGTGATCGACATTTAGAACCAGACATTAAAAAGTTTTCGAAGACAACGATTTTGAATTTGGGAGTGGGCTCTAAACTAATTTGGATTCACTCTCTCATGACCTTGGCAACAGTAGCAATGGTTTGAATACAAATTTCTGATAAAAACTAATCATTACTTTTATTCAAAGGGAGTTTATATGATGAGCCATTTTTCCAAACTGAACAGGGCTAATGTTGAAAAGATTGATCAAAGAATTCTTCTCATTCAAAACATCCCCGAATCTAAACGGAAAATTAATTTGCTATTGAATTACTTCAATGAAAAGTTTCCAAATGTTATCATAAAAAGGATTACTTTTGTGTACGACAGCAGACTTCTGGAGAATATGAAGAATAGACTGTTGACAGCTATTGAGGCAAAAAAGTATTGCTATCAGTACCGACTCATATATGAACAAAGATGTGAAGTCCGCCCTTATTGTTGTGGCCGTTTTGGTGGCTGTTTGTGCTGCTGTCCTTGTTGCCCAAAGTTGGACGGGGTTCTTTATTATGCAGAAGAAAAGGTTGAACTCGAAAAAGAAATTATGATTGAAGCTAATCGGCTATTATCCAATCCGATTGGTTCGGCATTTGTAGTATTCGAAAAGAAATCAATGGCCAAACAGTCAGTCAACACATCATTTGATTCAAAATTCATATTTTTCATAACTTTCAGAGTTCTTCAGTCATTTGGTTCACAAAATCTGTTTGTCTTTTGGTATAAACGGTTAAGAGGTTTATTTGTATCGGATTGGATGAGTTCATATCTTTGGAGAGCATGTTATGCACCCTTTCCTGAAGATATTGAGTGGTGAGTGTGTGGTTCGAAAAGGTTTTCATTTGATCACTAATTCAAATCACATTTCATTTCAGGAGAGATATAGTGATTGATCGCAACTGTCAGCGACTTTGGAGTCTTTTAATGCATTTAATACTTTTATTCATATTCTTATTCTTAACGACTCCTTCAATAGCTGTGGAACTTGTGATGACTCTCACCCAAAGAACATCAGATTTAGTGAGATATCATCGAAATTTGATTCTCAATAATAAAAGCATTTGTTTTCTTTCAGAAAACTTTAAGTCAGTTCTTAAAACCATATCTTTTGATAGCAATGACAGCATTTCTTCCGAGTCTTGTATTGGTAGTACAATATCAAATACCTTACACAACCAGATCCGGCCTAAATTATGCCCTAATGTACAAATCTTATGTTTTCTTGGTTCTTATGGTTTTAATACTTCCACCACTAAACTCTTATACGTAAATATTAATAAATTAATGGCTAATAATTTGATTGAAAATAATCTCTTGATTTTACTGAAGGGTTGCCGTTCTTTTGGATACAGTTTTAGCGTCAAACCACACAGAAAGTGAAGTGGACTGGAATTGTCTGTTCCCTTCTGGAAATAGTGGGTTCTTTACAAACTATATACTTTCCTCAGCTTTCGTGGGAAATATTTTTGAATTATTTCGAGTCTCAGAATTGCTTTCATATTTAGTGTCACTGTTTTTCATATCGCGATCAATTGCCGAGTATGAGACGGCCCGACAGAACATATCGTTTAGTTTTCCTTTTGGCACAAAATATGCGCGAATTCTTTTAATTTTCACAATTATTGTTACTTACAGTATTTCGAGTCCATTAGTGGCACCGGCAGGTATGTCATTTCTAAGTTTGGTAACACATTTAAGCGAATTGTCTAAGACAGGTCTATTCTTTTTGGTTGTAAAGCATTTAGTTGATAGATATAATCTGTATTATGTATACACCCCAACTCAAATCAGTAGTGATATGCATTCCGCGGCTGTTTTCGTTGTGCATGCTGCTCTACTTTGTCTTTTAATTCAAGTGAGCACAACATTATCACAACTCGAAGACGACAGTTCCGTTTTGAGGCCATCGACACTCACATTATTTGCCTTGTTCATCTTCTTGCTTATGACTGTCTTTAAATTCGCTCGATATTTTTATGGCAGCGCTTAGTTTTTTTTTACAATTCTAAACATTTATAATTTAATTATAAGATTAAAAGACTAATAAAATAAATTACATAAAAACTGATTAGATTTTTGTTAATTAGAAAATCAATTCAATTGAGAGTAAAAATTTTAATTTAAAATAAAATGAAAATATTGTTGAATTAATTAGTAAAGAAAGTGGAAAAAGGGGCTAAAAATTTAAATTTTCATTTAATTGTTGTAACACTGGTCAGTTAATAAT
>JAQGCS010001151.1:0-15291 GCA_034702105.1 Fuscozetes fuscipes
TCACTCGACGAGTTACTAATAAAATTAACGTTTATTTTTCAACTTTCGAGTATTCAATTAGATTTAACCGAGCTCAGTCATATTCATATGCACTAGCTCACAAAATACTATTGCTAATGAATTCTTTAATGATACGTGGATTTTTATCAAGTTTAACCTTTGAGGTGGGACAAAAAGCGGAGGATGTGATGAATGCAACTCTACGTAATATTTGATATGAATGTAATCATCTGACCTTTTGTTTATATATGACGTCAAACATAACATTTCGTGTAATTATTTATTTTTTAATTTAATGATTTGTTTTATTGATTTTGTGATTAAATTCATTATTAATTCAAATGTCGTGTAATTTAACTAAATTTTGTTCATTAAATGATTTGAAATCTTTGAAACAGATTTTGATTCCCAACTATCGGTCCATTCAGGAGAAGAATAGAGGTTTTGAGACCAAATTTTCATCATTTTTGGCCTAATTTAGGTTTTGTTGTCTTACCGCAGATGATGATTATGACAATCGATGGAATTGGCAGACGAGTCAATTGTTGGACTCATCAACAGATGATACTTCTGAATGGATGTCCACTTTGATGGTATCGTTGGTGGCCATCAGCCCTTTGGCAGATTTGATGGCTTTCGCTAAAACCCGTTATTTAGCGGTTTATAAACTCAAGTCTTCCACTGATTCTAAAGCAAGTGATGCTTCGGATGGCAGTAGTCGTGAATTAATTTTGAGTTTTGATACTCAACTGTTGGGTGGAGTCAACTCTAAGGAAGTGATAACAAGCCTTCTTTTAGTGCCAATTGTTTCGCAGCAGAAATCTTCGTTCGCTTTTCACGACTGGACAGCACTTATGGTGGGCTTCTCTTCCGGTTATTTCCGAATTTACACTGAAAGTGGAAAACTTCTTTTGAGTCAATTATTACACAACGAACCAATTGTCGGCATTAAGTGTCAGACCTATCAATCGAACAGTTCTTCGAGTGATTGCGACCAAATCCTATTAGTTTATAACTCGACAGTTGTTTTGATCGATGGCTTGAGTTTGTATCAAACACTTAGGTTTTGTCGCAACCAATTGGCAAAAAATCAGAGCACTAGTAGTGGTTTTGCTTTCGGTTCTTCCGCTGATCATCTTTCCTTCACTTACAAGAAGTGGAAACTAGAAGATAGTGAAAATATACAAGACTGTTTTAATATTGGTTTTGGTCCCCGCAGTCAGTTCGATCACTTAGTTTCCCAAACCATAGATAGGGGTCCATATGGTCCCTACAAAATGAACAGTCATTCAGCGAATCTGTTGATAACTTGTGGCGAAAACCCTTTCGTTGGCTTCTATAGGGCTCATGAGGTATTGTATTTTCAAAAGCTGTCTATTCTATTGAAATCCTCAAACTTTTTTTTTGTAATAGGGTTCGACTCCAATCTTGAATGAATTGACTCAAGCGATGGTAAATAAAGTGAAAAATATGATTCCTTTCGGTGGACTCTTTGGAGTCAATAAAGCTAATGAAAGCCCAACTCCTAAATTGGAAGCTCCGACCGCTGTTCCACTAAGAATTGGACTCTGGGACCAAAGGCTAGGACTTGCTATTAGTGTTTCCCCAAACAAGCGATTGGCTGCAGTTATCGATGACTTTGGAAGAGTTACCTTGATTGATGTTCACAAGTGGATGGCTGTCCGCATGTGGAAAGGTTATAGAGAAGCACAGGTTGGATGGGTTGAAGTCAGTGAAGAGCCCAATCCAGGACCGCTTACTAAAAGAGCATCATTTTTGGTGATATATGCGCCTAAACGTGGAATACTTGAGATTTGGTGCACTCAAATGGGTCCGCGCGTCGGTGCTTTCAATGTGGGAAAGACCTGCAAACTTATCACTTGTCAACACTCTATGATGGGTTTGAATGCCGTTCTTATCCAACAATTCAAAGATATCTCAGAATTAGAGCGCAGACATTGTTTTCTGTTTGACTATACCTCCGGAACTCTTTTTGACGTTCAAATACCATTTTTATGTGCAATGACTGATAGGAATAGTAAACGAACCCGTGATTTGCATTTGTTGAGAGAATTGCAGCAATTGATCCAAAACAGTGGTAAATCTAATCTCAATGAAAAAGTGGTGCAATTGATTCTGATGTTCAAAACGGCTGATGTCCGCAAAGATGCGCTCAAAGAGATTTGTTTATTGACAGACATCGATGTTATCAAACAGTCGACAACCGAATTGAAAAAGCATTTATTGTTGAGTTTAGAGAAAAATGAATTGGATTTTGAGAACAAATTGATTGTTCAGATGTGTTGTCGTGTTCTTCAATTGTGTCAGTTCTTTGAAATAATACAATCAAATCAAAACCATCAGACAAATAGTTATATAAATGAGAGTTCAAATCCTCCGGACATACAATACCTGATTGAAGCACTCAACTGGTCGGGTAGTGATATCGCACGTGTTCTGTCACTCATTGCCTTCAGAGAAGCCATCAATAAAAGTGATACAAACAGTGGTAATAAACAAAGTATTGTCACAATTGCTGATATTTTATCAAATTTTACGCTATTTTCAAATCATATCCATAAAGTGGATGACCAAGAAGTTTATGAAAACATTCCGATTGAACTGAATGTTAATCTTTCTGTCGATAATAAGACTCAAACAAATCGTATTTCAGTTTTGAGTGAATTTATTTTCAACCCATTTATGCGAAAGAATGAATCAAATGTCGAAAATCTTTTCAAATCGAGTGGTATTTTGCCCTCAAATCTAATGATTCTGATATTTATTTCATGGCTTTCTTCTGATTATTGCAATTATTGGAAGTGTTGGCAATATTTTAGCCAAATATCAGGTATTCTAATGAATATATTGAAACTGGAAAAGTCTGATAAGAATGAAGCCATCGATGAAATCGAATTATTATCTGATGATTGGAATGAAATACTCGGAATAATCTATAATTCGAATAATATTATGGGCGCTTTGATTGCCGTTCAGATGATTAAATCAATTAACACCAGAGAGAAGCAGACAAATGAAGAGAAATCTACGACTGAAAGCTCTGACATGGAGTGGGAGACTCTTAATATCGACAACGAAAGTCTAAATCAAGTCATCAAACAATTAGAAGACTTGTTTTTGTTGGATATGTTATTACATTCGAAACTTAGTGAAGACAATCCTGAAGATAGTCGAGTGTCTGTTAGTCTTAACATATGTTTGTCTTATCTTTTGCAAAGTGGTCCGGGAATTGTTAGTGAATTAGTGGCCAAATGGGCCGTTAATTCCAATGTCAGGCCTGAAGTCTTGAATTCATTAATTATCGAACAAATCGAAGACAACGAGACTTCAGAAATCGATGATATTTCTGTTGGTGTGGAAGCCATTGAATACAAGAATATTGACTTTAAGAGCACTACTGAGCTGTTCGGACACGTCCGCCGATGTTTTCCTAATTGCCTGGAGTCAGATGTTCTCCTTGTGAACTGTTGTTGGGAACTAATGGTCAGATGGAATAAAGAACCCTCTGGTGTTGACAATTCTTTGACTGATTCTTTAGAATATTTGAGTTATGTTTCGAGTGCTGTTCTTAAGCATAACGTCGGATGTCTACTTTGGAAAACATTTTTTCTCAAACGATTTGAAAGTCTGTCCCAATTAATGGAGAAAATGGGCAAAACTCCTAAAGATAGGATCTGTATGAAAGATATAGGTATTCACGAGAACAGAATCGAGACTTTTGTCGAATATTCTCAGCTTTTACTCGATTTGATCCTTGGCTCGAGTATGATGGCAGAAATGGAACCGATGCCCTTGTTTCAAGTGGACGACTGGTGGAAGGCACAATCTGCTTCCATAAACAATCAGTCAATTAATAAATCGGTTCCTCTGGTGATACTAGCAGTTCACCAGAAGACAGCCAACGCTGCACTAGTCTTAGAGCACTCCCGATTGGCCACTATTATGCAATTCATTGTTTCTTTTCAGTTGAAAAACTCAAAGCCTTTGTCACTCTTTACAACTGTTGTCAAACAGTACTTATTCAAAGATTTGCACACATTTCCCGTTTGCTCTACAAATTCGGATACAATTTTGACAGAAAAGCGAACAGAATTAGTATTAAATGTTGTTTCAGCAGTAGTCCAAACTCTCCCTGCTCAAAATGAAAGAGGTATCAAAACAAAAGTTAAATTCAATGAATTTGTTTTAATAAAATGATTTCAGAATCGGATTATTACGTAAACCAATCGCAACACTACTCGCAGGCAAACAAATGGTTTGGAGAAGTGATAACTCTTTCGCGAGAATGGGATTTAGATTTAGATAGAATTAGAAGAAAATATGTCTTCGAATTGTATTTTTGTGGCTGCGATCCTTTGGCTGAAGAGGTAATTGTCCGCCAATTTTATTTAAGTGCTTAAAAATCAAATTTCCTTTTAGACCCTCACCTCTGTTATCAATGTGGCGGCGTTGGGGTCTGAGCTTTTAGGTGTGGCCGGAATGCGTGTCTTGACTGCCATTAATGCCAAATATGGATCTGTCGAACAGATGCATACTTTACCCACAAATGTGATGTTTTGGTTGAAATCTCTGGTGAGTCATAAATTTAATTCTCATGCATTTCAAAATTTAATCGAATTTTCATTCTTTAGAATACGGATTCTCACTGTTATTCTGGGCCACCATCGAGTGCTACGTTAGCACTTCTTCAACACATTCACAATTATGTCTATTCAGACAAAACTAATGCAAGAATTTGTGAGACACTCATCGAAACGATAAAAATTCTGAACAATTAAGCGATAATTAATCAAAAGTTTTGTTTTGAGTTAATTTTTAAAATTTTTTATTAAAATGGAATTATATTTATATTTATAGCTTTTCTATTAATATATTACAATATGTTGTTTTCAATTGAGTCTGAATAAAATAAAAAATCAAGAACCAGTTGAATTTTCATCTGATAGTTAACTTTAAATCGTTTGTAGACTGAATTCAAGGCAACAAATACTTTCGAATATTTAAAGATTTAAATGAATTTATGATAAATTCCTTTTTTATCAAATTTTGTTCTAAACTAATATATATTTACATAAAATTGTATAAATGTATGAATATTTTGGGTAAAAATGTGTTTAATATACAATATTTATATTAGATTTTGGTTTCTTTGCGTATTTAATGGCAACTTCGTCTCCGATCTGATCCATGACTTGTAGTGCTTCGTCGAGCATTTCTTTTGTGTGCGAAGCGGACACACAGAACCTCACCCGTCCTGTCGTAAGGGAAGTGGCTGGAAAGGCAGCGCCTACTGTTCCGATACCTCTAATAAATGCGGTCCGAACCACAGCTCTAGAAATATGAGAAATTGCTTTTGAGTTGAGATAAACTTAAATCATTGGAATAAGACTTACGCTATTTTCGAGCAAAAACATATCATAATTGGAACGACAGGGGAGTCGTCATTACCGTACACAACAAAACCCAATTGTTTGAGACCTCTTCTGAAGTATCGGGCATTTCTGGACAATCGGGCGATACGTCTTCGGCCTTAAAAAAGATAATGGTTTATACGAGTTAAAATTGAATGACTAATACCATCATCAGTTCCATCGACGCCTTCGATCACATTTATTACAGAGATGATTTGTTGTGCTATACATGGAGCTATGGATGTGCCGTATGTCGCGCCTTGAGATTCAATGGTGATGTAATCGATGATATCTTTTCTGCCGGCAATATAACCGCCCGCAGCGCCGAAACTTTTGGTGAATGTCCCCATTAAAAGGTCAATATCCTTAGAATTGCATCCAAAGTAATCGAAAACTCCCCGCCCCCTGTGACCAATTGCACCGATGCTGTGCGCCTCGTCCAGATACACGTAGCATTTATACTTCTTCTTCAAACGGATAATTTCTGGCAGATTTATGATGGTTCCCTCCATACTGTAAATACCCTCAACGATTATAATGATCTTCTTCCAGGCTCTGCGTGTTCTGGGCTGTCCTTCTACGATGAAGGTTCGAATTTTGTCCTCTAAATCGATCATATCTGCAATGAAGCAATTATTTGAAAATTTGAATCAAATTACTATAATTTTAGTTAAAAGTTGAATACCATTGTGTTTGAAGACACCGATGGAAGCGCCGGATATTCTACAGCCCAGAATAAGTGAGGCATGATTATACTCATCGCTTATAATTAGTGTTCCCTTTCCCGCCAGAGTTGGAATATTGGTTGAATTGGTAGCAAAACCCATACCGAAAACAATACTGGACTCGACGCCCAAGAATTGTGCCAAAAGTGTTTCGAGTTGTTTATGAATAGTTGTTGTGCCTAAAAATTTTCAGGTTATTATTTGACATACTCTAGTTTAATCCGGATTCAATCAAACCAACCGATTTCATGTCGTGTTGTCGATATGCCGACCCCATATTTATCTATTATATTTGCAATTCTGTCCACATTAGGGCCTGAATTTTCAGCAAATCCCAAGTAATTATAAGAACCAAAATTGATGGCACGGGTAGTTGTTCCTGGGTATCTGTTTTAGAATAATATTTGGTCTTTTAAAATGATTTTTGAGCAAATATTTGTTTAATTACTCAAAAGTCCAGTTGTAGTCATTAGTAGTCCTGTCCATGACATCGATGAAAGCCCCTGGTACACAAGTGATGGGTCGATTACAGCCATCACAGACACGTCTATAGATATTTCGTGTGAAAAAACTTTCGAAACTTTGATATAACGGAACGTAAGCCTTGAGTTCAAACAAAAGTTAATCGAAATGTCTTATGAATTGTGAGACAAACCTCACGATTGGGTTCTGTCGCCGACTTATTCTTTTCAATTCCTATCGCTCGTAGAAAGTCTCTTAAATAGCCGAACAAAATAAGTATTATATAACTAATATAACAGAGTATTTCCAGATAGAGGGGCGCCTCCTCTTTCTGATTGACATAATTTGAAGATAATTTGTTGGAATTTCCGTTCAATTCTTTGGTAGTTTTGTTCTGTGAAAAATAATTGCCATCAAATGAAGAGTAAAGGTCATTGAGTACAACACCTGTCAATCAGTGTCTGAGAGCACAGGTCTGTAAATCATTGAATGTGTAGTTCATTCATAAGAAGTGAAACTTACGTTTTGAGAATTGAAAACTTTTTGATTCAAAGCGTTTCCATTCATTCCATTTAACTTTTGAGGCCTTTTATTACTATCATTAAGAGATGTATTAATTTGGTTGAAAATAGCGGCCGCACTATCCGGGTCTGTCAAATGACAATAATCACAGCCATCGGGTCCCATAATTAGCCACTGTTTGATGAAAGGCTGTTCACATACAACACACGGCAAACAACAAAACAAACCCAACTATTGATGTATTGATGTAATCAATAAACTGATCAAAATAGGAATTTTCGCCTTTAAGTGACTGATGTATGCAATTATAGGGAAGAAAAAAGTGATTCATTCACTCCGTGTCTCAAATTGTGTTCAAATGCTTTTTTCAATGAAAAAGTGATTCCTATTCATAAATAGTGGTCACAACTTCTTAGAGAATTCACACAATTGGCCGAAATGGGCGACAAATGTTCATTTCTCACAATAATACACACATTTGCACACACTTGCGATGTTTTGATAAATTTAAATCCAATACACATATACTGGAATTTGTCGAATAAATTAGAGGCTTTCCCTCATTCAAAGAACATTAGCACTGGAGATGATGCAATGAACTTGAAAGGTGGTCACCCCATCCACACGTAATGCATCGCTAACTACTCCCAAAAGAGACTTTTCTCTGAAAAGATTCGGTAAAAAAGTTTAGTTTCAAAATTCAACAAAAAACCTGTTATTGAACTTCAAGACAGAGTTGAGGGCAAAGACATTGGAGTTATTTATCTGACTGGAAGGGCAACAAACATATAACACAGGGCCGACACAACTGCAGAGCGCAGTCGTTGCCACTCATTGCCGGTGGTCTTCAGATAATGATCTGTGAAAGTGCTCATCAAATCTGATGATAGTCTCAGTACTGGTTTTCCCGTTTCGGACAAAACAGCTTTTAATTGGGATTTGGAAAACATTTTTTACAAACTGTTTGCTTACGGTCTCGGCTTTCGAGTACTTCCCTCAATAGTTATGAACTCAGGTTTCCTCACAACACTTCACAACACTTCAGACAACATTTTTAGCCTCACTTTGAGTTTATTCTTATTATAATAATTATTATTCAATGGATGTCAACAAATGCGGAAAATCTCTTTCAGTTTTGTATTTGACTTTTCGATTGATTTATTTGACAAAATGACCTTACATTTAGAGAGAGAGAGAGAGAGAGAGAGAGAGAGAGAGAGAGAGAGAGAGAGAGAGAGAGAGAGGTAGCAAAGCTAACAGTGATTCCTAATACAAGCCCTAATAGCTACTATTTTTCACTTGATCCCAGTTAATGGCTATAACAGATACATTCATTTTGTTTTATTTCTATTATTGTGTATTATGCAGAGTCTGAGTGGCGCACATGCCGTTCAATTGACACAATCATTGCCTGAGTGAGTGTATGGTAGCGTCTGTGCAAGTGATGCATTGGCCGCAAACGCTATCGAAATAAATATCTAGCAATCATTAGAAGCGAAACCTTTTATTATATATTCGATTGAAAGCTAAACTTAGGGCTCACTTATTCTAATAGTGAATACAAGCAATACTACAACTATTAGTTCATTGCTGTTCAGAAGTGGGACCAGATGTGAACTCTGTTCACTTGCATCACATTCTCTATGCTTGAAGTCTGGAGAAGCTCTTGAATGAGACAACAGAGCAAAACGACTCAAAACATATTAAATTCGACTCATTTCCAAATTCATTAAATAAATTGTTTTGCAAAGTATTTTAAGCACAAAAGTAAATACTTTCAAAGAAATCTAATTCTAAGTAATTTCGTAAAACTTTTGCTGTTATTCGTGTATTCGTGAAAAACGATATCGTTTTCAAATAAGAATAGGCAATGAAAAAGTGAATTATATTTATTATTATAGAGTACATCAATCCCAACCCAATACAGCACTACACACAGTTGAACAGGCAGTGGAACAGACAGAACAGGTGCAGCGTTTATCAGAAATCAATACAAGTTTGGAAATGTAGTATAGATTGGTTTTATTCAGTCAGTTATTCGAGTCATTCAGTCGAACATCGCTTTAGAAAGGAAGAGGAGGCGAAGGAATGGCAAAGGAGGCAAAGGCTATATTAATACTGTATTGGAGTGTATATAGCATTCAATTGCATTTAGCTTTCAATCTGTGAGCACTTAAATGGAGAGTAAGTCTAAATCATTGAACGAAGAGATGATAGAAATGTTATATAAGAACAGTTAGACTATTATTGGGTTGAAAAAGCAGAAGAACGTCAAACATCACTTTAGGACATCTCATAGAATAGGTATAGTCAAGCCATACAAGCATACAAACACAAATTCTCCAATAAAATCCAGTTGTATTTCACTAATGTTGGCCCTGTTTTAAGCCAATTATAGGCTTGACTTGATTTTGAAAAGCGGCCAATTATTGAACTCAATGCACACAAGTCTCGCATCTCTCACAGCACTTAAGCTCTAACAGCTCTCACATCTCTCACATCTCTTACAGCCCTCACATCTCTTACAGCTCTCACAACTCTCTCTCCATCGTTCACGCATTAGATGACAAATAGTAGTGCAAAATTACCCTGGTTATTATATATATTGTCGAGAAATAAGTGTGTTCGATTGCCAACCTAAACTCTCTAGAGCGCGATCAGATCAAATAGCTGAGCCCACGATACTGTAACCAATTTGTGCGCTACACCATCGCACAGCACAATTCTATACCTAAGCATTGAAGTCATGATTACAAGAAGAGGCGCAAGCGTTCATCATTTGCGCTGCTAAACGCCCCGGTGCATAATTTGCTTGCCTTAGCCATTGTAACTCAATATGTGTCGTGATTGCTATAACCATCATCATTATTATTGATAGCTCCGATACCATCACAGCATCACTCCATATACCAGTGCATACACACAACTGATACGGCGCTCCAATAAATGTATTCTCACTCTATAACTGCTTATATGATACTTATGTGATCTCAACTGTTTCTCTAACAAAATTGCTCTGCAAATTACATCCCTGTGCCAAAGAAAGAGGTTAACACACACTGAATAAACGCACAACAATTGCTTAACAATACCTTCAATGACTTCAATGTGTGCCTAAACTCTGAGTTAACACTTTTTGGAGACTAACATAAAAAATAATTACTTGACATCAAAACCAAACTTAAGTCAAAAACTTCTAACAATTAATCTTTCGATCGATTTCTGACAAATACTCTCATATTATGTCTAATATTTTGCTCACATTTTCTTATCGCAAACATTTTTCACTCTTTAAATTTAATTCACCGAACAATAAGCAAGTTATGAGCTCATACACCCAATCTGTTAAATTTAATAATCATCTTGCTAACCAGAAGCAGAATAGCTCACAAATTTGCAAAGAGTTCACTAGTTCATAAGTTAAGGTATTTCTTAAAAAGACAATTTTGTGAAAAAGAGGAGCTTTAATGTTGTGTAATGATAGAAGTTGTGAGCACTGTAGTATCGGAATGAAAGGGCGGTCTATTGAATGCTAGCAAATAAAGTCTAAATGAAAGGAGCGATGAATTAAATTATTATTTGAATTGTATTAACGTTTGGATCACATTTGCATAATAATGAAGTAATGCATAGAGTAATGCACATCAAATACAATCGAGTTTTGGTCACTTGACTTAATTATTTACAAAAATGTTCTTACTTTACATTAAATGTGTTAAAAATATGTTCAATCATAAGATGACATTTGATTAATGATTAGACTTTATTACACTTGAATATGACATGCCTTAGGTTTATGTGTGTCCCAAATGATGTATAAGCGGGTGATGACCGAAATGTTGTGCCGCTGACGACAGAACAGCCGCTGCCGTCGGAAAACCTGAACTGCTGTTAATGAATGGCGACAACTGTGATGACGACAATTGGGATGCATAGAGCAGTGCAGCCGTCGGGTAAGCACTCGACACGAATGACGGTGAGCTCGACTGTAACGATGGCCCGCAAACGCTTCCATTTGGAGACTGAGGAATGGTTGGACTGTTGGCATCCATACCCGGATTCTGTTTTTTCCATTTGGTTCTTCGATTCTGTATTTACAAATTGAATGTCAAATCATTTATTGTTTATATTTTGAATCAATTGTTTACCTGAAACCATATCTTTACCTGAAATCAAAACAAAAATTGCATTAATATTAATTTAATAGTCAAATAAGTAGTGTAAATAATCAAGTTCATTTGTTTCAAATGTATTTTCTGAACAGAAATAATTGAATTTAGTTTGAGAGCAACCAAAGAGCACTTATTTCAATTGAGTTCATTTATAACTAAGGATGGTATCCATACAAAAGTTAGTATAATACATAGAAAACAGAGTATTTTTTGAAGAAAAACACCTAGTTTAATACTCCAGGCATTGGATGATTTTAGAAAAAAGAATTATGCAGTGTATAATACATATTATACAAAGCCAAAATTTTATGGCACGTTTTTTACCAGCCTTATTTATTATTTAAATAAAGATATTCCAAATATTTTAAAGAAAAACTATTATCATAATAGTATTATGTTTTCAACAAATATTTGCATGCTTATTATTAAAACATTTCATTTAATAGTAAAACGTATTAATCAAATGATTTAAAAGTTTAGATAACTGTCAAATGTTCTACTTGAATTGATTTTAAGTCTCTTTTGAAATCTTTAGTAGCGATTATTATTTGCAAGTATTGTTTAATTTACAAAACCATATGTAAACTCTATAAAAATTTCTTAAAGCAATACAATCCGATAAAAATAAATCTGAAATCTCTTATGTTCTCAAGATAAATTGTTGAAACTTCATTTATCCATTATTGTTTTCATTAACTACATATAAAATTGTATAAAATTTGCTAGTTCATATCTAGCAAATTTGTAGTTCCTTTAACATACAAATATTTCACATGTTATGTTATATATTACAGAAAACTAACAGAATGCACTAGGCCTTTCAGATGATTATTTAAGCTTTACAATACAACAATATCAACAGTATTTCTTTTATATAAGACTTTGAATTCTTTGATAAAATTTGAAATACCGTTTTCACTGTAAATAACGGTTTGTCGGTATAGAGTGAAAGTTTACAAAATCTTACAAAGCTCACTTTTTGAGTGTTTTACATTGAATTCTTTATTTTTATGCAAATAATTTAAGATTTTAGTCGTTTTTGTTATTTATCTTGCGTATCATTATATGGATAAATAGTCCTAGATTATTTATATAGAATGGCTAATTTTATTAAATTTGTCATGATTTAAGAGGAAATTGCTCTAATCTTCAACGTTTGAAAATGATACTTATTCCATCAGTTTTACCGATATGCCTCTTTACCCCAGGTATACCAATATTATCCTTAATATTAGCCCATTTTATGACGATATGTCGTTATTTGGGTGGGATCACTGTATTAAACAAGCGGTAAATATTTACTGCAACCTCACAGTCTATTTCTTTATATTCTAAATAAGTGTCCGCTATCTCCCAATAAATTCTAAATAAAGTCTTCAATTATTCAACTGAGTAATGAATTAAAAATTAAATATTTCTTTTCTAATAGATGAAACAATATTGAGTTGTTCTATCCAGCTCATCTTTACTTTAATTATTTTTTAAAGATTGGAATGATTATGATTGAATCTGAATTATGGTTCATATTATGCATTAGTATTGCAATCAATTATGAACTCAAATATAGATAAAGAGAATCACAATTTTTTCGCTTCACTTCTCAACAAATGATTGAATGCAAGAAATTCAAGCGAAAAATCAGAGGCAAGTCTTAATCAGAATAATATGTAATGAGTTTTTACAAGATTCAAATGTAGGGAGGGGATTAGGGGAGGGAGGGAGAGAGAAGAGAGAGAGAGAGACAGAGAGACAGAGAGACAGAGAGAGAGAGAGAGAGAGAGGGAGGGAGAGAGAGAGAGAGAGGGAGAGAGGGAGAGAGAGAGAGGGAGAGAGAGATCGTTAATTTAATTCCTGACAAATTGATTATTAGCTCAAAATGAGTGAATGAATGGTTAAATAATTGAATGTTTAATTGATTTTAAGCCCTAATCAGTGAACGCTTTTGCGATTTTTGATTGAAATCAATGATATATTCAACAAAATCATATCAAACCTGTGTTTCTGTAAGTCGTAATGAAAGTGCGAGGTTTAGTCGTTCACAAACAGAGAGATACCGGGTCGTTTTGAATTTATTTTCGAGTGCAACCAATTGTTCGTAAGTGAAAGCAGTCCGCGCTCTGCGAGGTTTTCCACTTTTGCTATCGTTTTGAGATTTTTTCTTTTTGTGTGAATTACTGTCAGAACTGTTATTATTTGGGCCGCAATTCTTTGAGTTTGTGGTCAAAGATGTGGTAGAATTCGGAGAGACGTCATTAGCGCTCAAATTACTGCTCTCTTTATCACTCGATGCTATCGGAGACATTGCACTACTGTCCAAATCAAGCGTCAGCTCTGACTGACCCTCTTTTGAAGACTCTTCCGAAAAAAATTAAAATTATTTCAAATTTTTCATTTAGTTTATCAATTAATTTACATTATTGTCATTTTAAGTGACAAATTAGTCAACGAGCGAGCGGTGGGTATACCTGTAATGTTAAATTTTTCAAAATTCTAGGAGGGGGTAAACCCATTTTCGACTCTAGGGAGTAAGAGGTCTACCCCCTTGGTCATCCTTGATTGTTAATAAATAGTCCGAGATACTGAAAGCCTTTGATTCTAAGAGTATGTAGGAGCACAGTTATAAGTCTGTCGCAACATATAAGTCATAAAGAGGCCTAGTGTGCTTTATCCGGATTAGTTGAGTTTCTTAATACTAATGGTTTAAATTGTCTTTAATTACATATAAAGTCTTATCTGCGAATTTAAAGAAAAAACGAATAATGAATACCATGTAAATTATGGGATTCTTGGCCAAAATTTTCAATTTTATGAATCAACAAACTTCATCTTTATTGATGAATGAAATGTGCAAAATTAGACATTACTCTAGTCAAAATTAAAAATTTTATATAAATTAAATTATTAAAATATAAAAGGAATAGAATTCAATTTGAGCCTAAATTAAGAGTCAAAAGAGATTAATTATTAACTATTAACTATTAACTATTAACCTGCCAAATTTGTTTATCAAACTGAAAAATCTTTGTATCATTTTGTGTTTGGTATTTATTAAAACCCTCAAAATGATCTGACTCTTAATGATTATGATTAATAATTATGATGATTTGAATTAATTGATGTGATATGAGTTCATCCATTTCTGTATATTATTTATAGTTTTAAATAAATGATTGATATTAAACATAGATTTAAAATAATTTATTATTGAGATGTAATCCGAAAAAGTTAAATAGTTTAAAGATTGAAGTGAAAGTAATTTTGTCAGATCATATCAATTGCTTTACGTATCACTTGAGACCCACTTAAGCGCACAGAAAACATCGGATTAAAGCATTTCGGGTGCTTTGCATATGTTTTGCCAAAAGTATGTTCGAGTGAACAAACAAATAATCTTAAAAGACTTTATCAATCAGCACATCTCTGCCACACAAATACCGCAACCGTTACAACAAATATCACTTTTTAACAAATATTTCATGTATTTTGCATCAAAGGACTACTCATTTCAACACATTTAGGCTTCTAATTAAATGAAAGCATACATTTCATGAGGTAATCATGCTTCTTCTTATTTCCCGTAGAATTTATACTTGAATTTGATTTAAATATCAATCAAAATACCTGAATCTTTGCAGTCACGAAATAAATATGGGTGACTAGAACCAGTGTGATGGGGATCGCCCATCATGCCTGACGAAGTAGCCCATGGATACCATGGAGTTTGTTTGCGGTTCAAGTGGTGACTCGCGAATACTGAAGGTATTAAAGATGTGGACGAGACTATAGTTGGCGGACGTGATGTTAAAATAGAGCCTAAAAGACAATACATTTATCACACAAACAACTAATCATTTCAATGATTAAAACCAGACATTTAAGAAAAACTGAAAATATTATAAAAAGAAAAGTTATGAACCGATGTTATGGTTGAGGTCCTGTTTGGAGTACTTTGTTTGTGGATCTCCTCTGTTGAGAATA
>JAQGCS010001152.1:0-15286 GCA_034702105.1 Fuscozetes fuscipes
TCAATACATGAAATAAATTATTTGACTCTCTTCTAAACAATGGATAATCCAATAAATGCGATGAATGGCAACAAAAACGACAGTATTTGTCGTTATTTCGCTTCGGATGGCATTTGACAGACAGAGAGTCAGATTCAATCGATTAGACAATTATTTGATCTCTCAATTAATAAACACTTATTATATCGAAAAAACGTTATTATAATTGACCTCAAACTTAACTCATGTCAAACCATCAAAACATTAATTTTTGCGTCAATTTTCTGTTTACATTAATTATGTGTTATTTTTGGAAAGAACCTTTATGGCCTTTTCAACTTGTAATAGTTTTATATAACGTTATATTTTAGAAACGATGGGTTAATATATTTTCAGTGTAGTGGTGCTATTCAAATTTACAGGACACCATTTATCTCATATAGTGGGTTACCTCAACGAGTCAACTGTATTTGGACAAGTTAACTTCAACTATTGTAACCAATTGAGAAAAACGAACATAATTTAAAACTTTATTTACAATAAGTTATACTACAATAGTATTTGCCTTCTGATGAAACGATTGCTTATATAATGAGCGAAACCCTTTTCAATACGACGGACCGATTTATTACATCAATAAATAACAATCAGTTTAAGGAACCCACAAAATAAGCCCAAACCGGTAGAAAAGCTCTCAATTGTCGGTAGGATTGGGTCCGCCTTCTGGCCATCATTAGAGAACATTGAATGATATGAAAGAGCGCTCAACACGTCTTACAAATTATTTACATATAATATATTTACATAAATATTCGTAAAAACAATTCTTAAAATAAAACTTATTTAACAATTGATTAAAATAAGTTTTGCGTTAAATATATTGCAAAATAAAGATATTTCCGAAGAATTCAACAGTTTTTAAGATCATATTATAAATAGAATAGAAATTAATGTATTCTATCATAAAAAGCTTTTTACAAATTGCGAGTCAGAAGATGTGGATTAGGAGTGACTAGAATTACATTACGAGCAACAGATTTGGCGAATAACGTAAAACCTATTGTTTTCATTGAATTATGTGTTGACTAACGAGTACTCAATTGCCTTAATTAGGGGTCATTTGCCGAATCTGAGTGCAAGTACTGTACATAAGGGACTCAATTGTACTATAAATTTGTTGATAAATTCAATAACTCAAATAAATGGAAGATTAGAAGAGATATCGACTTCTGATGACTAATGATATTAATGACAGAAAATTATAAATGAAATGAAATAAATGTGAGACCAATGGGCAGTATTTACATCAACTCTAATATTAAATCACAACTTATGTCAAATTGAATTGAATTGAGACCAAGATCACACTTGAGTCACATGGTTGACAACATTTTCTTTTGGCACGTAATCATTCATTTCGATGCCGTCAAAGCCATTGTGGACGGCGTCGAGTATTACATATCCATTCGGATTCTTTATTAAATTAGGTTTAATTGGATTAGCACTCAATTGATTGAATGCGTTATGGAATACATATCCGTTGCTATCTTTGGTCAGATGCGTCGGCGATGTCTTCACTTGAGTTGTCTTCTCATTTGAATTATTAATCTCTTTTATGGCATTCAATTGTGGTTCGAATTCTATGACTAAATCATTTGATGAGGTATTTAATGGATTTACAGGTGAGTCGATAACATCGAGTTCAGTGTTGTCGTCGATTGAAGTGTTTTGGATTTTGTCACAATCAGTAAAACTGAGACTTTTTCGAAAACAACTGTTTTGATTCAACATTAAGTCTGTTTGTTCGTTATCTCCATTAGAAGAGGTCGAAGAGACCTCTGCGTCGTAACTATTTTGGGACCAGTCGTGTTCTAAACGTTTCTTTGACGACTTGGGCGCTATTGTCTGTTCGTTTTGAACAATACTGTCAATGGTGATGTAGCCTTTGTTTATTTTAGTGCCTTTCACTCCTTTATTCCTTTCATTTGATTCACGTTTTGTAACAAAATTATTTTGATTGTGATTTTGACGTTTAATGCCATACTTATAGTAGGGACAATTAGGCGATGACGTACGGCTAAAACTACGGCTAGAATTGTTATTTGTCTCACAAATAATACAATTAACTTTAGGATCGGTTGGACTGTAGTTCTGAATAATATTAGTCAAACTTTTAGCCATTTCTGGTTTTGAGAATTTACTCAAATCACTCAAAATATTGTCGTCCTCTCGGACTGGTATTTCGAAAAGAGAGGGCTCACTATTGGCCAGCAGGGAATAAATGCATACTGAGTGATTCAGTGGAGTGTCATATAATGGATTGGTCACTTCATTCCTGTCAGGGGTAGGCCTAACAAATACTGAAATCTTAGTATTATTCTTAAGATTATTTGGTTTGCGTTTTGTGGGCTTTTTATTTCGCAAATTAATTCCCGAGTCTTTGCTACTACTGGAGTCACTGTTTCTCGAAGACATTTCATCGACAATAGACAGACCATTTTCATTGGAACTGATTTTATTACCGGATTGTATATCTTTTGATTCGCTATTTTGAAGATGAATATCATTTTCAACGCCAGAATCGGAGGACATGTGGGCCTCTGTTGAAGAGGAAACGTTTTCGTGTTGTCCGCTCTCATTGGATGCCAATCGAAAGAAAAGGTCTTTCATTTTGGTCGTAGTTTTATTATAAATTCTTTCAGTCGAATCATTGCTGGTCTGCGATAGTCCTGATTCGTGTCTGTTCTTATTGATTGAGTGGTTGTCACCAATGGCTCCAATATTAGTGAAACTATCGCTTCGAGAGTAGGGATCAAAATGTCCTTCTGTTCGGTCGGAATTAATGACTAAAACAGGTTCTTCGAGGCCTTTGGGAAGTTCTATCTGTAAGTTTCGGTAAGAATTGATTCTTCTTTTCATCCATCGAAGTAATGTCACTAAAACCAAAACGAGGAACAATAGACCGAACGCTCCGCCGGCTATTAATCCTATAATATATGCAATATTTCGAGGGGGAGCCAAAAGACAGGCGTTTAGATTTGTGCTGTCGCTATAGTCTGCTATCAGCGTCGAACCATTTTCTAAATTATTTACTGAAGACATTTGTACCGAATATTGTGAGTGAAATGAATTGGAATTGTCTTCCATCGAATCGCAATCAATAGTTAGAAAGTGTTCTTTCATTTTACCCGAAATATTAAATACTTCGGTGATATTGTCGGTACGGATTAGTTTTATTAAGTATGAGTGAATGGGACCGTTCGCAGTAATGGGCGGCGACCACGAAATGCGAACAGTAGTCGAGTTAATGACTTCACTTCGAGGCGGTTCCATTACATTAGGAATACTTATTGAGGTCAAAACAGACAATACTTTGGAGTCGGGTGAGCACAATGATTCGCTATTACAGGCCCGCACTCGTATGTCATAAGAGTGATAACTCTGTAGATTGTCAATAGTGTAGGAACAATGAGTTTCATTGCAATTGTCGGCGTTTTGAGTGAAAAATTTGTCGTTACATTCGATATTGTAATGAGAGATATGACCGTTTGGTTTAATGGGAAGCCTCCACATTAGGCTAATCGCAAAGGGATTCTTTTCTGTTACTTCTAGATCTGACGGCGCATCTTCTGGATAGCCATGTGGAGTGGTCAGAATTCGAGGATCACTTTCTTCACTGGGGCCAGAGTCAGAGTAAGCCAGAACTGTGATGCGGTACTTAGTAAAGGGTTCTAAATTAGTTAAGGCAAAGCTTTCGGCAGAATTGTCCACCCCCACTGAATCGGATTTTACACAATTCTGTTTAATTGAGTTTTCAATCGGACAGTATTTGATTTTATAGCCCTCGACAACACGTTTTTGTGCTGGACAGTTGAGCTTCCAGTTTACGATAATAGTGGTCGAGTTATATGCTTTCAGTTGAACTTCACTGAGTTTGTCGAGTCTGCCATCAATTGGGACAATACATTCAGCCCAAGACATACCAGAAGATGATTGCATAGCATTAGCGGAAACCGCGAACTGATAGTTAGTTCCTATATCTGGAAGTTCCAAAGCAATCGATGTATTCTTCGTCGACATCCAATCGATAGCGCCTTCACAGAGAAATGGTCTAGGTCTTAAGTTTTGACACCAGAAAACTGTATAGTTGGCAATGGTTCCACTCAGAGTGTTTTGACGAGGTTGGGTCCATTGCACCTCATATCTGCCCCCACCGAATGAATAGACATCAATATTTGAGGGTTTGTGAGGAATGATATCATTTTTTTGTATAAGCAGTCGAGAGTAGTTCGGAGACATTCCCTTCGAGTTTACGCTATATATAAAGAACTCAAAGGCGACGTCAGTTTTCATGTGATTGAAAGTATAAGTTGTGTTATGAGTCGTAAACTCGTTGTTGAGCTCTGTCTCCAATAGATTAATGGCTCGCGATTTCCGGTGCGTCAGTTCATACCATCGAATTAAATAATGAAATTCCGGTCCGTTTCGATATTCCGATGGAATCTCTTTCCAAAAGAGAGTAACACTTCTGAGACTTTCCATATTTTTGTCGGTTTGAAAGGACTCTGGAATCAGTTCCGGAGATAAATATGGGACTGAGAGGAAAGCAAAGAGATTAGAAACTTTTAATAAAGTAATTGTTGTGTGAAAACAACAAACCGTCAGCTTTTGTCTGAACAGCGATCGACGAGAATTCACTCCAATATTCATCAATTTTCGATTGTATTGTTTTGCATCGAATGCTTATATTATATCTGAGATATGGAACCAAATCAGTCAAATTGAGACCCGTTTGTCGAATGCCGTCCATTATAATAGTCTGACTCTTTGCCTTCTCATTAGGAATTTGACTAAAGTAACGAATTTCATAAATAATATTCTCTAAGAGTTCGTCGTCGAACTCAATATATTCGGGAGGACTCCAACTCAAACCAATGCTAGTAGTGGTCACTTCAGTTTCCCGAAAGGCCTTCGGTATATTTGGTTTAATAATACTGTAGTGATCGACAATAAACAGATCCGATTTATTGCCGAATTGATTGCTTCCCGTCAGAACCAAATTGAACTTAAGAGCTGTGTTACGATAGGGCGGAACGGTATCCACAGTCCACTCACAACTATTATCAGACGGAGTATTCCCACATTTTCTCGATAAATGCCTGCATTTAAGGATTGGAATTATTTTAAAATATGACAAAATTGCGATCATTTCAATATATCTGTTTATAATCAGTTCGGATGACTATAAATATATCGAAATATTTATTTTTGTAGTTTTCATAAGTAATCAAAATTAATGTAAAATTGTTTTCAATTATTTAAGAATTTAATAACATTTTGTGTGAGGAATAACAGAAATCACTTACTCTAAGGAGGCGTGATATTTGTCTTCCAGTCGGTAAGTGGTAGGAATCGGATTATTGGGCGGAGTCCACGAACAGTGAAGTTTGCGGTAATGCAAAGAAATGCATTTAAAATTGGTCACAGACTGTGGCTTATCTGCACATAAACACCAATTGATTCAATTAAAACAAATAATTAAGTTTTGCAATTATTATATAAGTTAATTATTATGAAGAGCTCAAACTGAAGCCCTTCTGTAAGTCCAGTAACGACCAGCAGTCGTGAGATGAGGCATGAAATGTGATTCTCACTAATAAATTAGGATTTAGTGAACAGACAGACCCAAGTTTTGTAGAAATTGTTTATTTAAAAGTTCTTTGCTTACGTAAGTCTCCAAAGAACCTGACTCTTTAAGAGTCTTGAGTCTTAAAGAATCAGGTTTTGTGGGCACTCATGTAAGCAAAGAAATTTTAAATAAACAATTTCTACAAAACTTGCATTTGTTCACCAAATCCTAATTAATTTATTGCTGAGAATCACATTTCACGACCTCATAGCTGCTGGTCCTTACAGTCCTTACAGAAGGGCTTCAGTCTCAACTATTCACTCATAGATAAAGAGAGGGAACCCCCGAAATATATGAAACTTTCAGCAAAAGTTATATCAAAGTTGTGGAAAATAATAAGTAGAGTCTACTTAGAAGAGACCGGATTTTTGCCTATTCGTCTACTCTTAGCGGTTCATAAACTGGGGCTAAGACTTGGAACTTTCCGAATCATATACTGAGGATCATTTTCCCGAATTTTTATTTTGCCTATAAATTTAAGGTGTTTGTTCCCATTTGAATTTTTACTGCCTATATAGGTAAATTCTTATGTTTCAACTAGAAATTAATTATTCTTCTTAGAAATTGTTACCAATACTTTAAAAAAAATTATGAAGAACAAATTCATAATTGTTATTTTAAATGAGTAGATATCTAAAATGTGTAGAGGGTTCATCAAAGGATGAAGTTGCATAACATATATTCCCGTTTTCCATATAACTTCTAACAATTCTTTGCTAAAATGAGTGATTTAATTATCGTTTTGGATATTTAATAAATTTCCGAATATTTTATCAAAAATAGGAAAATTTTTAAACAATTTTGAATTTGTGATCAACAAAATCATTGACAATTGAAACTCAGAACGAGAAGGTTACAAATTTCCTCTATTTTGATTAACTTAACCATTTTTTAAACCTTGTTTCTGGTAAATTAAACAAGATTTTGGCCCTACACACATAAATATAAAACAAAATAACAGGTTTTGGCACTTTTGATCATTTTACATTGAAATTCAACGAGAAAGTAGTTCCCCATTTAAGTGCCTATTTGACCCTCTTTACTGTCTTTTATAGAGCCATTCGGTGCATAAATGCCTAAAAAATCCAGAGTATAATAATAAGCAAATCGTATTTAATTTTGAAAAAATGTTTCCCCACACTACTACCAAGATCTAAATAAAACAAGCTTTGAATCAAACTAATGGCCAAAATTAATACATTGTCTGAAGTTGGCATTTCTACTGACCAGCCTCAATTCCTTGCCTCTCTAAAGCATATACAGTGTAGGTCGCTTAAGAGCTAATCGGTTAAGAGCAATTTCGGCTATAAGCAAGTGAAAGGTAATGCACCAACGGTTACTATTAAACGGGTTTTTGCTCTTTTATAAGCAATTTCTGATATAGGCAAAGGTTTTCAAAAGCACCAAGCGATTGCTACTAAACAACCTGCACTGTACTACATATTCCAGGGATGGCGAAAGGAGAGGGATCGATCTCTTATTCTCCTCTAGCTCGAAAAATTGTCATTGAAATGAGTTATGGCCCTAAATTTTACCAAAAGTTTATTATAGGTATACCCCTAGAAATATTCGGTCTTCATTCGGGGTAGACCCCCTCTGGGGTCATCCCTATACATATTCCATAAATGAAGTGAAAAAAAGTTCTAAGATCATTTTAGTGGTAAACAAATGAAAGAAGGCTTACATCCAACGATGACGTGAGTGACACAGACTAAGGGACGGTGATCCAGACCAGAGATGTTGAGCTGACAGTAGTACATACCGTTCTCAGATTCGGTGGCCTTTTGTACCTCAAGTCGGGCCACCGTCTCATTAATTAAACGAATTCGATCCTTGCGATAGAATGCATTGTCAAATTTGAACACAATCATAGATGAGTCAACATGGTAAATTTCATTCTCATATTCTATTGTTTTGTTATTTAAGGTGCAATCAATTATGAGCGCACTTTCAACCAAAAGCTTTTGGTCCGGGGTTATGTCACCCAGTTTTGTGGAGGCCGACCCCCAACAACAGTTGACCTGAAGCACGATCATTGTCAGCAGAACTAGTGTTAAGCTCAAGGAAAAGACACACTCCCAGCAACTTTTATAATACATGATCATTTGATTTTGTATTACTTCACATTAAATCAAAACATTGTTTACTCCGAATTCAATTCAATTATTATTTAGATTTTTTTTAAATGTTTGAAACAAAAACCAAAACAAAGGACTATTGAGTCAACAAATTGCAAATATTACACATTTTAGACATTTGACACTCAATAATAACTCAATTATATTCACTCATATTAATGACAATTCAATATATAATTATTAAAACTTAATTAAAATAAAATTGAAGTCAAATTAGTGTTGATTTGCGTTAAAAGCAATGAATCGATGACTGGTTTTGAACATCTCGTAAGTCATCGACTGTTTGGCAAAAATGGAGGAAAATTGAGTAAACAGTATTACTGCCTATGATAGTACATGGTACATTATACCACATTACATGCGCCAACATCAAACAAAAAAGTACTAACCATACGGAAACGACGTTTTCCACTTCTATTCTGCTCCAGGTTCAACTCTCTTCAATCACATTGAATAATTTTTCAATAATAAACTATGTTGACCTTTTTAATCTAGTTAATTTTGACTTATATCGTAATATTGTAAATGCATAAATTGTTTTAATTAGTGTAAAGTCCCTGAAATGTAGCAACGGCAACTATCACAATTTGTGACATTTGATTGGTTACTAATTGCTTAATATTTGATGAGTGAAGACATTTGAGTATAAATTGTTTGCATTGTTTAGTCTTCAGCCGATTCTATGGATAAGTTTAGTTTTAGAAACTTTTGTTTTGCTTAAAGTATTTTCGTTTGGTTTGAAGTATTGGTGAAATTCAAACAATTCTTCACACTTTTAGTGTCTTTTGTTTAACAGATCTCACATCAAATTCTTGTAATTTCAATCTTTTATGAATAATTGAAAACCAATTAAGAGATGAATCCAAGAGTTACAAAAAGCCCCGTAATCAAGGTTAAAATCTTTAATTGATTGACTTGCTCAATAATTTAATTGTGATTTATTAGATAAGTGATGATTTTCCCGGTTATCCTTTGGACTCGTTTTGCATAACACATAATTTGGCCATAGATTTGGATTCTGTTTTGATTCCGGGCGGTTTCATCCAGGATAGGTTTGCCCTTAAACTTGATAAATGGTTTACTTGATGATTGTTTATGCGCTCAGAATAGAGAGACTGGCCGTTGATATTGCAGTCGATTTGGACGACGAGTCATTTGTGGCCCTCTGTGTCCTTAAAGGCGGTTATGTCTTCTTTAATGATTTGATGGACAAAATCAGATCGTTTTACAGATACCGTTACCCAAACATCGGTCACAAAAACAACGAAAAGAGTCAACAAATTAGAGTCGAATTCATTCGACTTAAGAGTTATGAAGACGAGAAGTCGACCGCAAATCTCAAAGTAATTGGAATCGAAAGCTTAGAATCGCTGAGAGGCAAGGTAGTTTTATGCAGTTATCGATATATAGTGGAATCTCAGTACAAATTATGCGCAGAATGTGTTGATTGTGGAGGATATCATCGATACGGGCAATACAATGGTTCGACTTCTTAAGCTTCTGGAAGGCTATCAGTTGAAGTCAATCCGAGTGACGAGTCTTTTTGTCAAACGGACGCCACTTAGTAATGGATACACTCCTGAATGTAAGCAATTGATTGAAAATTAAATAAATGAATTGTTTTATGGAACAGACGTTGGGTTCGATATCCCCAATAAGTTTATCGTTGGCTGTAATATGGATTATAACGAATACTTCAGAGAACTCAATGTAATTATCGTTTATTATGATTTGCAATCAATTAATTTATTGGTTTATCTCATTGATAGCACGTTTGTGTTATGTCCGAAACTGGAAAACAAAAGTATTCCATCAAAAATATAAAACAATAAAATATTTTTACATTCCTGTGACTGAATATTCCACTTTTTTTTAATCATATTTGTTATCTATTTTTATCTATTTGTAGCCATAATGGAGAATAAATAGAATTTATTGCTGGTTTATTCTCTTTTAATATTTGTTTTGTTTATGAAAACTATTGTTTAAATCGTCGCAAAAATACTGAAACGAAATATGTTTTTAAATAATTGAAGGAATGTTTGTTTGTCTGCTGAAGACATGCGATCTGTTTGCCAACAATTTGGCAATAATTTAGAATTGCAAGTGAATAATGAACTTTTATTTTCTATGAAAATTGTAGTGAAAACAATTTTTATCTTGATTGATATTCTTAATTAAATGCAATTCAAAGTTGAATTTAATATAAGAGCCGGAAGTTTTCTGATTACCTTCTTTATAAGGAAAGTTTGATAAATATAGTTAAGTAAAAATATTAATCTGTCGTTGAAATCCATTTGAAGAGGTTTTGGGTATTTTGAGGGTAATTCTAATTTGCATAACTGGAATATCTACTGTAGTGCAGTCAAAGAGAGTCAAATTGATTGCAAATACGGCGACTATTACACCGAAAGTCTGTATTTTTTATATTTACTAAACCGTATGCCGACCTTGAGTAGAGTGGGCCTTCCATTTGATATTTTCTTAAGAAACGTTTGTCGAAGTTTTGCATTCAGACGTAAATAATTTTGAATATATTATAAGATTTCAATAGAATTTGGTTTTGTTTTTATTTCCATAAGTAATAAACTCAATGAAAATGATTGAAATAAAAGTAAATAATTTGATTAAATATGAAATATATTATACTCTGCAAAATGTGAGCGCTTTTCAAACATGGGTTTAGATAACTGTAAATCATATGCCTCTCGATAAGAGTGGAAGGGCTACACATCTTGAGGTTTAAGTATATTAGGAAATCAATTCTATTCAATACTTCTGTTTTTAAAATTAAAGTAAAACTATTTTTTTTAAGTAAATGGAAAAAAATACATAAAATTTTTTTTAATCAATTATTAACCAACAAATTGAATGATTTAATAAAAAGATCATAAATAATAAGATCATTCAATATACTTATACTTATACCGAAAATAAATTTTAGGAAAATTGTCTAAAATTCTATTCACAAAAGTTGTTGAGTCGACAACTGATAGACTTGTCGTTCACTGATATCACAAATTTGAAGATAACTGTTATCTAAGAATTTGCTAAAAAGTCATTCGAATCACAACTAACCCAAACATTTCTATAAAAATGTGGTTTCGTTGCCATAAGTTTTATAACTCGAATATAATAAGAAAATAACATTTTTTGAGCTCAACTTTTGGCGCAAAACAGTTAAAAATCAACTAATCATTAAAAGTCATCGAATGCTCGATTGATGAATGAATACTGAATTAAAATCTTTGCTTTAAATAACAGTTACTCTAAACTTAAAATTCATTATCGGAAGCGTCGGAAACGCTTTGATTGGAGTAATCGATGTGAGCGTCGTTTGCGTTCTCATCACATATTAGGGAAGAATTGTTATTATTGACAATCAAATCATTATTATTAATGCATTTGTTGTTCCACTTGTCTTTGTGCTGTTCGAGTCCAAAGCCCTCGTCATAATTGCCTCTTTCCATAAATAGTTGTTTGTAGTGCGGAATGCAATACAACTTCTCGGCCGTAGTCGTGAAGTTATCTAATCTGAAGATCAAATATAATGCAAACCATTATTATTATTACACCTTATTATCAATAAATTCAAAAACAGATATGAGTTATGTTATGTGAAGCCTTACCTCAGATTACATTTGCATTTAATACAACGGAAACAATTCTTATGGAGTCGTATTCCACTGAATTCCAGTTTTTCCATCGGATACAGTTTTGTGCGGCAAACGTAGCAAAGATCTGATGCATTATCACCAGTTTCGCACTAAAATGAGTCAAATAATAGATAATCCATCGATAAATCAAAATTAGATCATTATTAACCATTTTTTTAAAATTTTATTGATTACCGAATAAATTGAAGGCTAAACACTTTTAGAGCTAAATATAATAATTATAATAAAAATTGTTTGCAATGCAAAAGAGCACAACTATTTGTATTTCAATTCAAATAATAAATTAATTAATGATTTAAATAAAATTATAATAAAATTGATTTTTTTTGTTCATTTTGTCGAATAATTATAAGTATATAACCAAGCTCAAAATTATATTAAAAAGAAATCACAAATGATTTGTATATCGCTTTTACAAGAAAAGTGAGAATTGAATAGAATATTCATAAATTGAGGCACAGAATAGAGGATGACTTCGGCTCTGTTTCTCGTACCGCCACTTGTCGTCTATTTGTAGACTTTTGTCACTGTTTTGGGTAAATGTGAAGAGAAAGATAACAAATGGTTTAAACTTTTTTGTCAATTAAGCGTCAAGTCATCGGTTGAGGGCGTGGAACAGCATTTAGGTACGGGTTTAGAGATTTATATCGAAAACAGTGATGGCATGAGTAGACATGACATGCAATTGCCTTTCAGTTAATTTTAACAACAAATTAGTGGCTCAGATGTGCGATAATGTGATCCAATGCTCAAACACTCATTCATTAGAATTAAAATATGTTTGGATTACTTCGACATTAATTTGATATTTAATATTGAATTACAAACTAAGCTCTCATGCATTGCAGGCTATCTTTAGTAAATGTTAATCAAAATCAACAATCTTTAAAAGAATAGGTATTTGCAAGACTTACCACAAATCGGTTAACTCTAACTTTAGGTTTGTCTGCAGGTCTTTCCTCTTTGAAAGCGGTTTCAAATTTTTTCCTCAGGTTCTTAGTGGTATCGATGTGAGGAATAAACTCTTCCTCGTCATCGTATCCGTTGTTCTTTGAGTTTTGTCTATCGATTTCTGCGGACCAGTTCTCGAATTTGGCCTTAAGATTGCGGGCCTTTTCCGGCTCTACTTTAATGTCGTCGTCTGTCTTAAGGCTCGAGCGAACTGTTAATTCATTTAAATATTATTTGTTATTCAAACCCTTTAAGGGAAGCCATACTTATATTTGGATCCCTTTCAGGTGTTGGTTCCTTTTTAGTGGTAGTGTCGGTAGAGTCGCGCGGAGGAGTGATGCGTTTCAAAGGTCTTGGAACACCATTTGATTGGCTGTCCGATTGGTTTTCAAGTGCTTTAAACTTATTAAGCATTTTCTTCGCGGTGTCCACTTTAGGAATATCTTCGATTACATCCGAAGACTTAACAATATTTGGGTTATGGCTGTCCTCCACATTATTTTCGAAGACTTGGACAACATCTCTGGGAGGAGTGATTTGATGTCTTTTAGGCTCTTTTGGGGCCTCTTTTGGCAGATTTTCGAAGTAAGAGCGCCTCTGTTGTAGTTGTGCTGAATCTATAGTGACGTCGTCACCATTTATGTCCCCACTTTTGACCACTTCTCCGTTGACGGGTTTCTTAGTCACGCTATTCACGTGATTTGAGTGACCATTTTGTTGAGGTGTGTGCCCTTTAGTGGCCGTCGCATCGATTTGTTTGAATTTATTTCGCGCTTCTTTGGCAGCGGTTTCTCTCTCAGCAATGGATTGGATCTCTTCTTCGCGCTCTCTTTTCAATCGTTCGATCCTTTCCTCTTCAGTTTCTGTCTCGACTTTTCCCGCTTCGAATTTTTCTTTAATTGAACCTATTTTTACAGAAGAGTCCAAAACGTGAGCATCAGATCGATTGGCGGAGTCGTTGGTGGTGTGCGACTCTTTTATTGCTCGTTCGTAGACCTGTTTGAGTGATTCAGATCGTCCTAAACTCAAATTTTTCCTTAAGTTCTCCAACTCTTCTTTGTTGCGTTCGGCCTCCTCTGTAACCAAGGAAACGGAACCCGTTTCCCACTGAGATTTAAGCGAAGATAATTCACTGAACACCACTTTTTCTGCTTGCTTCTCCTTTGATTCATTCATTTCTTCGTCACTCGAATCGATGTCTTTTTCACCGGAAACGGCGCTCTGATATCTAAGTCGTTAAACAGACAGACATTTGTTGCAATTAATGACAAAATTTAAACAAAAGTGGAATTGTTTTCATTGAAAGGAGTGATCAAAATAGAGAACAAAGGGTTGGATAATATGGTGATAATATGGTGACTCACTTTTGCATTCTTAAGTGAATACTCTGTGATCTCTGGAGCTTAGATTTGTCGAGATTTGGTGACTCACTGTTGCGCTTATCTTCGAGTCCTTTCTCGAATCGGTTGCGAATATTGGCCAAATTCACGGTCAGATTCTCAAAGTGTTCCTCAACTCTGGAATTGGCTGTCGATTGAAGACAAAACAGAGTTAATATAATAATACAATGGAGTCAACAGTAAAAGTGATTTGCGGTGAATGTCATAGCCTTTTATGACATCCTATGATATCCTATGATATCCTGCAAATATCACTACAATTGCTTTGACTTCCCTTCAAAGCAGCTCTTATTGCCATACCTTCTGAAAGAGCCCTGCATTCAGTGCTCGCATTCAACTAATGAAAACAATATTCAAACCATTCCCACAACAGAACTGGTATACAAGTGTTGAACGCACGGGTGGCTCAGCACAGCACAACACAACAACCGTGTCATTCCTATTTTACTCTCAGTTAACCAAAATAGTCGCTCAAGAGTCACAAAATTAGTCAAAAAATAGGTCTTTTGAATATAACTGGCTCATTTAAATATAATTAACACAGCAAGTATCTACAATAGAACTGTTGAGTATGTTTGATGAAGGTGCATGGCCATCCCTGTCTTAATGCAAGGAAGTAAAATGTAGCTCATTTTTTGTGTGAGCTAAATGTAGTATAACCTGTGTTGTTCGCAGACGAGTACATGGCCTATCTGTTCACAGCATAAAAGTAGGTGCAACAAATTCTATAAATTAACATACACATTTAATTAATTATAATGTTCTACAATTTAACAAATTACTACTTGTTTTGATCGACTCCACTGACATTCAATAGTCTTATCATTAGTTTGATCTTAAATTTCAATGTCTTTAAGTAATTGTTATTTAGTTTTCAACTCAATTGCTTTAAATAACTTTTCGGACTTTAATGAAGCGTTTGATTTGATTTGAGGACATTTTTGGTGATTATCGTTATCTGTTTGACACTCATATCACTCGTTAATGTTTTTTCAGTTTCAAAACATTAATAGATTGCAAAACAATTGACCAAAAATTGATAAAATTATCTCAAAAATGTAATATTCAAAAGTCGAGGCTTCAGAATATTATACTTAGCAGAGGAGAGAGGGCTCGACAGCAGACATATGTCTGTATATATCGCGGCATTTGGCCGACATATCTGTAATTCACTGACTAGAGTGGGGTCAACAGTAAGACGAGACATCTTACCAATGCATCAATGAATGTAAAAATATCTGAGTTTTGATAAATTTGTTTTCGACGCGATTTTGTCTCTGTTTAGACATTTGGCACTCATTTAGATCGAGTCACTCACTTGTGAGTAAAGATGTCATTGATACAAAAGTTGGTACAACGGTATTATACGTATAATACAAACAAGGGTTCGATTCAAACCTAATAGCACTACATCTATAGCCAAAATTAATTTGCTTCTCTCAATTCACCCAA
>JAQGCS010001153.1:0-15286 GCA_034702105.1 Fuscozetes fuscipes
TGCCTCAAATCTAGGGGGGGTCTCGTCGGGACCAAAAACTAGGGGGTATTTGGGCTATACCCCCCTTGGGCACCCCTAATTATAAGTTAATTTTAAGTTTTCAAGTACAAATTTGTGAAATATGATGGTTAATCACAGACTCCAACATTAATCTAATGTTAACATAGTCATTTTGTGATGAATGCAAAAACTCGTGTTTTATCTTTTAATTAGTCGATGTTTTAAATGTTAATTATTGCCTAAATTAATTGCAAATCTAGGAATCAGTTCTAACAAATTGCTTTTTTCATTTCTTAATTCTTGGTAAAATAAATCAAAAAACAAGCTCTGGATCAAATTAATAGCCACCATATCTATACCCAAAAGTTATATGCTTTTCTCACGATGATTTGGGCACATCCTTGTTTATTCTTGGTATTATCTCTAGTTCTTTCTTTTTGATTGGAATTTTTTTTAAAACGCTCACAACAGTGATTTTTAGATTTTCAAAATTTTTAAAAGCAGGTGGGGCGGGTGGTGGGTAACGCACAAAACTATATACTACATTCTTTTGATGTAGTGAACAAATAAATGATTAGAAATAGTCCACAAATTCATTAATTTATTTAATTTAATGATAAATTTTATGGAAATTAATTGAAAAACAATTGTTTCGTTAGATTTGATTTTTATAGCATTAAATGAATTCATTAATAATCGAAATCGTTTAGAAACTGATAAGAAGAATGAAATTTTCTATATTTGGATATCAATTTGCAATTTGATGGATAAGAATAAGTGATTTCAAATTGAATGCATCGGAATAACTATAATCAGACAAATGGGGCGAAACATTGATCAAAAGCAAATTGGCGAACAATAAACAATTCTTCACGTTTTAACATTTATTTTTTTATACTCAGATAAGTTTAACAACAATCATAATAAAATAAATTTTGCTGTTATTTTCTATGAACTAGGAGCTATTTTTGAAACAGACAGGTTTTTTGACAAATAAATTATTGCCTTTTTTTGCAAACAATTGTGTCGGTTCTGACTTATATTCAAATTAGTGCAACAAAACAACTAAAAGTCGAACAAATTAAAATTTGATCATGCTCATTAATAATAATTAATCGAATTTGTTGAGGAGATAAAGCTATGCATAATTAATTTGAAATGAAGTTTGATCAAGAATAGATTGTTTTTATCACTTTGATTTTTATTAGACAAATGTGGAGAATGAGGTCAGCAGAAGATTTATGAGACAGTTGTTCCGCGTTTTGCCGCTCTTTAGACCTTTGAGTGTCGCATATAATGAGCGAAAATACATAAACTAAAAGTTGTAAAAAGTTTTCAGTTTAACGACCACTCAAACAAAATATAAGGAGAGCTGAGTGTAGAGCACTGGTGTTGTGTCAATACCTGTGCTATTATATTACCTGTTGCCTGATTGAGGGCTTGGCTTACTTTGGATTTGTTAGTTGTACTGCACTATTGGCAAAAATACTCCAATGTTTACAAATGGTTGTTCTGTGCTGTGCTTCAGGTGTTGTCATCAATTGATTGCCTATTCTCTTATGATTACAATTATAAAGAACTAGAATACAAACAAATATGTGTTTTGATAGCACTTGAAATTAGGTCTAATTAACTCTTTGCTGTTGATTATGATTAAGTTGTTTTGACACTCATTTATGCAATCAAACGGCCCGTCCTCTCATCACATCAGAGCACTCGACTCTACCTCTGCTGACAGCAGACCTGAACACAAGTGTTTGACAGACAGTTCGACAGAAGAAACCTCTTTAGCACTTACACAGTCCAACACCGCGGAGATGTCGAGTGCAGATCCGGGTATACTGTGTTTCCAACACTGCAATCCTAAGTCCAAAGTGTTTTGTCTCGAATTACCCGATTATTGTCCGCAATGCGATTCACCGATGAGTTGTGTGGAGCTAAAGATACCGCCGTTTTGTGTGCCCTATCCCTTCACTTGTGCCAAACGGACTCAATGTTCGGTTATTATCAGACCAACTGATGGCGACTTTTTACAGTATGTCTCAAATATCTTATTACTAATATTATTGTATTTATTCGATAAGTAATTGTCTGATGACAGCCATTACCAGAACGCAGCAGACCTTCACATCGGCTTAACTGACTCTAAAGGAGATGTCTATGAGTTTGACAAATATGGACTCCAATCGGCGACAAGAAATTCTTCGTGGAATCAATGCCTAAGCGTTCCGATAGTTACTGAAATCGATAATATGTGGAAAGACTATTGGGATTATACTCTTCAGATCGCCTCTCATTTGGACCGATGGCAGCCCAATCAGTATTCAGAAGACACCAATAATTGTTACTCATTTGTCATTACTTTCTTGAGGTAATCCATGTGTTAAGAAATGATGGATTTATGATGAGCTCAATCTGTTACCATAGAATGCTTCGCGTCAAAGACTTGAACCCTTCGTTGAGCAGCAAAACCCAATTCTGCAAAGACTTCATTGTTCCGCGAACTAAGAACGCGGCCAAATATATCGCTCTCTACCGAAAAGTGGTCAAAGAAGGCGTTTGCGTTCTCAACACTCAATAACCACAAATCAATTTCTCATTTATTACTTAATCCTTTTCAGAGTTTATTGAATATATGTTTGAGTTTTATTTCAATTTTGAAAAAATTTGCCGATTATTTTGAGCATTGATTGAGTTTTTAGTTTGTGAACAACCCATCAATACTTGAGTCTTATGTCAGTCCCACTAATATTACAAATGACTGATCAGTGATCACAAAATTGACATCAACTCAAATAATCATTTGTTGGCAATTCTCCAAATATGATAATCATTTTATGTTAAATACATGTAGCTTAACATGCTTAACATGCTCATTTATTGTTGTTTTCATTATAAACTTATTGTTAACCAAAAGTAAAATGATTTCAATAAAATTCCTGTAAACTAATCAATGAATAAATTTTATGTTAATTTTCCGATATATCAATTTAATGGTAAGTTACAGCTGTTTTGGGCATGATTAATTTTCGATTCGCACTAAATGCTTGTGAAATCAATGTGTTTACAAGGGTTGTGAAGGTTCAATTTGGTTCAATTTTCACAGTTCATATAACACATGAATTGCAAGACATATAATATGTTTTAGGAATATCGGGTTCTGTTACACATTTTGCTATCATTAAAAATGATATAACAAGGATGCGCAAGAGGGTATAGCCCAAAAACCCTCTAGTTTTTGAGTTGGGCAAACCTCAATCGAGGGAAGATGCAAATTTTTACCTTGGTCCCTCTTTGATTCTTTAGCTCTAAATCCAGTTTGAGGCTGTGAACCTTTTCCCTCAACTCTCCGAACACCCACCATATACCCCTAATTTTTTTTATCCGAGGTGGTAGGGGACCTTGCGTATCTCTGATATAATCTTTAAAAAGTATATTTTTTTGTTCGTTGACTTATATTACACCTAATATTTGCTTTATTTTATTCAATAAACTCGTTTGGAAGTTGTTGAAACTCATTGATACAATTTATATGGAATAATAGCTTAATGAGTTAATAAGATTACAAGTTGTGAATGAGTTTTGAATGATTTATTGAAAAATTATTTGACTGCAATAGTTGATAGAATAACAACTTAAGTGAACTCATTTCTCATAATTTAATTGTTTATATTATTATTATGAATGAATTTTTAATTCTAATAACTTTTTACTTTTTTTGTAATATATATCAAAAGTTTAAAATCTGATTAAAAACTAATCTATTAATAGAATAATTTTCTATTTATAAATGATTGAAATATTTGACTCAATTGATTGAATAAAATAAGTGATGACTTCAGTTACTTTCACTCTTATATAAAATGAAATGAAATTTCATATCAATGCGAATACAAATCATTCGATTTTAATAATAAACATAAGATTTTATTAAATATGGCTCTAATTCTCTGAAAGAATTTTAAAGAAAATTATTTTCATTTCGTAAACATTATATCGTCTAAAATAAAGTTTTGTTATTTTAATCGTTAAATAAATATGAATACATCGAAAACATTTAAAACTATAGATACAAATATTGGCAAAACTATGTTTTAAACGAGTTTTGTGACAAAATATGAAACTTTCGAAGTAATAAATTGCCGATAAATGGATTTTATTGAATCAATTTTATGTTCAATTCTTCAAATAAAAAAAGTTTATTTGTATTTGAAGTTATGAGCGACCAATGATTGAAAGAATGTTCAGCTGTTGAGTGAAAGTGTGGTAATGGTTGTGGTGTTGCGAATGCGCTCATCACTCACAGTCACGAATATACGGAATATCCGCGAAGTGATGGCAAAGTAGGTTCTGGTGATGGAAAGCATTTTTTTGTATAAACAGAGTTTTGGTGTCTTATTATGTGTAGTGGAGTCGCAATATTGGGCGCAATAGTGACTTATTTTATTGGCATTGCGTGGAATCTCATATATTCTTTGTCAGACATGTATGAGTGAGAGCCAAATGGCAACAGAAAGCGGTGGTCGCCATCTTCTAATTGATATATTAATGGTGTGACTGATCGCCAACAAAACAGATCAAAACAGAAACACCACAGCTATCAGTGCATGAGTTTACTTGTTGTGAGTGCTGGCTGTGGCGATGCCGCCGACCACTACCAGTCATTCGGGCCGATCGCACAACTGATACACATTAGTCTAGCTGTGAATCGCTGGCTCTTCAGGCACTGAGCCGTTGGCTTAGACGTAAGTGGAATAAAATGGCCAGTCGGCCCAATTGGGGCAGTAGGACCATCGAGAATCCCAGTCCTACAACCGAAGTGCTGCCCGAATACGACCAATTTGGTCATGGACATTATTTTACTAAGAAAACTTTCCATAAGCCAACCTATTGTCACCACTGCACTGATATGTTATGGGGACTCATCGGACAGGGATTCATCTGCGAAGGTATTCCTTTGAAATTATAATTTTTTGTGTCAATTAATTGTGAAATTATCTCAAATTGTGTCAACACTTCTCAATAAATACAAATTATCAAAAAACAATAACTCAGTCTTCTCTACAAATTCATTGAAAATTCAATTAAAAATAATCAAGAGTATAATTTTTGTCAATAATTTTATTATCTAGGTCACGAATTTTTGATAGGAATAAATAATAAGTTGAAGAGAAATGAATTTGACATTTGTTTACAATTTTGACTATCATTGAAATAATCGATTAAATGTCGCATAAATTCACAACCAATTGATACCATTTCAAACATTTTGAGTTATTCGCACTCAAATTCATCTCTCATTTTGCTGTTTATTAGTTTTATATAATTATTTTCAAATTCTTTATTTCAAATCAATGGAAAACTTAAGGATTATTGAAATGATTTTCACATATAAACCAATCAGAAGACTATTATTCAATAGTAATGCAAACAAAGTATATGTCAATTAGTTCTTCGATATCTTATTCTGCATTCCATTCATTTTGATTCAAACATTTTTTTGACATTTGACCGATTGATTGCTCAGAATTCTCAATGATAGTGGTATCCAAGCTAGTGCATTTTTCATTCATTTGTCAACTCTTCTAATTTGATTAATCCATTGAGCAAACACTTGAATATAACAGAGCAATGACATTTTAAGTCAAAATAAATTAAAAACTCTATTTTTGCTCATTAATTAATGTTCTAAGCTCATTTAAAAGTGAATTCATTGATAAAAAAATAGCTGCGGCATTTCAGTTTAGTATTTTGGTTGATAAAATTAATTGAAAAATAATTAGTTTCTTGATAATATTATTTATCATAATGATTGCAATTTGCAATTTAACCATCATTATTTATTTGATAGAATTAATTATTGTTAAACTTTAAGTTAATTATGAATTAAATTATTGGATTATTTTATGCAAATCTCTTCTAATTATTGTTTAATCAAATGATTTAATTAATTGATTATTCTTTGAAGGGATTAATAGATTTATTTTGATTGAAATTCTATCCTTCAACTAATTTGAGACTAAATGTAATTCAAATCTAATTGTGATGTGATTTGGAAATAGTGTGCAATTTTGTGGTACACGACCGATGTCTGAAAACAGTGGTCTCTCCCTGTTCTACAGTTGCCTCCAATGTTATAAAAGTGAGACAATAGTGACAGAAGGATAAGAGGAGTAGAACTCATGCAAATACATCTCTTTTAGAATCCGGTACCTCATTGTTGGACAGATTGCGGTCATTTGAAAAGAAAGTTCTGCAATGTTTGCCGCAAACGAATTGAAGACCAGAGCGCCGTCAGATGTGAGACCTGTGAATATTGTGTTCATTCAGACTGTCATGACTTCAGCGTTCCTGACTGTAAGGAATGTGCCACTTATGTTCCTGACCAAGAACTGGTACGATTCTTCAAATATCTTCTCATTGAGACCAACTTTGGCTCTTAATTATGTTTTGTTCACTTCAGCTACAAGTAGTCCAAAGCCATCACTGGAGGGAAGGCAACCTTCCGGCCAATTCTAAGTGTCATTACTGTAAGAAGACGTGCTGGTCTACAGAGTGTTTGGCAGGAATGCGATGCGAGTGGTGTGGGGCCACCGTATGTACCAATACTTTTTTTATTTGTTCTTCATTTCAAACTAATTATTCACTGATTGGTTGATTTGTGTTAAGGCACATGCGGTCTGTTATCGCAATTTGTCGCCCGAATGCAACTTCGGTTGGTTGCAGTCAATTATGTTACCGCCATTTTGTATAAGCATTCCGCGAACAGACGTTCCTTTAGAAACAATTATTGGGGTCCAGAATAGGAAAAAGGAAACCAATTCACGTAACTATTCATCTCTTTTGTCACATTTGTCTCAAAATCTGATCATTCATTTGAAATGATAGCTCGGAGCGCATCTGAAGAATTTTCTTCCGGTTCTGATGTGAGAAATAGAGAGGCAGATGATTATCCTTCGCCTAAAGATAAAGATAAAGATGAAGGTATGGCTACTCTTCATATTCTAATTGTGATTCCATTAATTATGAGTTGAATTTGTTTGAAACCGATTAGAATTAATCAAAGTCTATGACGGAAACGCTTCAATGAAAAGACGGACATTTAGGACAATCACAATCTCCAGAAGCGCCACTAAGGATCAGATTATTGCTGCATGTCTTCGAGCATTCCATATTCATGACGATCCCCGCCATTACATTATCACCGATGCTTACGGTTAGCATTGTTTTTAATTCGATACTTTTATTCGAATAATTATTTCATTACTTAGATTCAAATGAGAAAGAGCTTTGTGAATTTATGCCTGTTCAAAGTCTGGTCAGAGTTGAAGGCAAGAGGGTTGGCCTCTTTTTCAGGTTTCAATCGTTAACTCTTAAGAAAGTTTATTAATTGATTTAATTTGAATTCAGGTATAGACCGCCAAATCCTGATGAGGGCTCTATTAGAGTATACCCAGGAAAACTCAAGTAAGATATTGACCAAAAAAAAATTGAATTCTAACTTAAACTGTGCGAATCCAGTGTCACAGACACCTATAGAGTTATTCCGGTCACAATTGATACGAGTGTCGAAGAGGTAATGATCGCAGCGTTGGATCAATTCGGTCTCGACTCCGGTGATCTCAACCGATACCGATTAGTTGAGGTGTCATTAGAAAAGGGATGTAAGTATTGCTTTCTGTTTGTTTGATTGGTCAGAATAGTAATATATATGTGATTTAGCCGTTCACGAAAGAACCATGGACAACAATGAAGGTCCTTGGGCTATAATCAAAGGATTAGCGAGGGTATTATTAACTCTATATTATGAACTTGGATAACAGCAAATGCATTGAATTTGTTGGTAGGAATCAATCAGACAGAAAGAGAACACTCGCTTTTATCTGCAACAAGTGGATGAAGTGTATTGTTCTAATGTCGCCATTTTTGTTGGAAACCTACCGCCGAATCTATCGCAACGACAATATGAAAGAATTTTAGTTGAATTATTAGGAAAACGTGAGTCACATACACATATAATTTACACTGGCGTTTATTACATTGATAAAAGCTCACTATAGATTAGTAATTGTACTATCTAATATGAGTTTGTAAACGTTGCAAATCTAATGAGCGTTATTCTGTTGGACAGCATATAAATATCGACAAATCGGTCCAATTTATTACGAATACGGTTCGCTTATAGTGACTTACGATAACGCAGACATTGCCGTCAAAGCATATTATATGCTGAGGGAATCCAGTTATGATGACAAGAATTTACTAGTTCTTCTTTTGCCCAACATTATGGCTGATATGATTCCTCCCGGTGTTAGGGTAGGTCTCAAATCTTCAAATGATAAATTCTTTAAATAATAATTTTGCTTTGAATGCAGCCTTTGTTAGTGTTTGTAAATGTGAAGAGTGGCGGGTGTCAGGGTCTCGAACTTATATCATCATTCCGTAAACTACTTAATCCGTATCAGGTCTACGATCTGGAAAATGGTGGACCTCTTCCCGGGTAAACCTTTAAATAGAATTTATAAAAAAAGGTGTATATAATATGCATATAATTTTTGGATAATCTTACAGTTTGTATGTCTGTCGACACATCAAAGACTACAAGATATTGGTGTGCGGTGGAGACGGCACAGTTGGTTGGGTTAGTACTATAAACCTGATAATTCAAATTTGAACTTTCAATTTATTGGATGCGTTGCCTTCAGGTCCTACAATGTCTGGATAATGTGGGTCAAGACTCTGAATGCCAGTCCCCTCCCTGTGCTATCGTTCCATTGGGCACAGGCAATGACTTAGCACGAGTTTTAAGATGGGGTCCAGGATATACAGGACAGGAGGATCCAGTTACTGTGCTCAAAGATGTGATTGACGCGGAAGAGATTCGTTTAGACCGTTGGACAGTTGTTTTTCATTCAGATGAGGCCACAAAACAAACTGAAGAAAAACCGGGACTTCCGGCAAACAGTTCGGGATCGACATCAGAAGACAACACTGCTATCTTTGTTATGAACAATTATTTTGGTCTAGGAATAGACGCTGACCTATGTCTGGGATTTCATAACGCCAGAGAAGAAAATCCCGATAAGTTTAACAGCAGGTCTGTCTCCCATTCCATACTTTTGATTAACATTTAATTTTATTACTCATTCGATGCAAACAATAATTATTTCAATTATCGCAACATTTGTCACAAAATTAAACATAAATTAATGAAAACAACTCTTAATCGATGGTAACATTTGACAGATTGCATAACAAAGGAGTTTATGTGAAAATGGGTCTCAAAAAGATGGTGAGTCGAAAGTCATGGCGGGACTTACACAAAGAAATCAGATTAGAAGTGGACGGCAAAGTTGTAAACCTTCCGCCAGTGGAGGGAATAATCATTTTGAATATATTGAGGTATTTTCAACATTCGACTAATTCTTAACTGATGGCAAAATCTTACAGTTGGGGTTCAGGTGCTAACCCTTGGGGCCCTGAAAAAGATGACCAGTTCTCAAAGCCCAATCATTACGACGGTATGCTAGAAGTGGTCGGAGTCAATGGTGTTGTCCATATGGGCCAAATTCAAAGTGGCCTTAGAAGTGCTATGAGAATAGCACAAGGAGGACATGTATGTATTGCTTACTCCAAAATTGTCATAACTGATAATGGTCACTTTTCAATACATAACAGATTCGAATTAAACTGAATACCGAAATGCCAGTTCAGGTCGACGGCGAACCATGGATTCAAACTCCAGGAGAAGTAGTGATTCTAAAGTCGGCCCTAAAGGTCAGAATACTATTTGAATATTATTTACTATTTGAAAAAATTGCTACAAATATGTGAAATGTTAACTTGAATTGGACATATAAATTAGATTATTAAATGGAGCATGCTATATTTAATGTGTTGTAGGCCACAATGCTTAGAAAGAGCAAAATGAAACGAAGAAATACTGAACCTTCTCTGACCTCTTCGGATAAATCCAAGACAGATATGATATCATCCGATAAGACTTCAATCGCAGAAAAGGTCGACGAATGAAATCTATAACTTTTAGGAATATATTTAAACCAAAAAACGATTTCCATTTTTTCATTAATTTTGTGAAAACACTTATTTGTATCCAACAATTATTTCCCATTTGTTAACACATCACTAAAATATATCTTTGAAAATGAGTTTTCCAAACATTTCTTTCCCTTTTTTAAAATGAATATTAATTCTTATTAATAAACAAAATGTATTTAATTGGAGACAACTAAAGGAGAAAATTAGTTGAGATTAAGCGACAAATTGTTTAAAGAAAGGGATATTCAGAAAAAACTGATGTTTTTTGTCAAAAAACATTAATCATGTATTGAATAGTAATTCGATTGAAGAATATTTGGAGACTTTGGGGATTAGTTTCGAAGAATAGTCGACTCGTTTTGTCAAATGATAATTTATATCAAATGTTTGCCAAACAAAACAATTTTTAATTTTATTATGAATTTAATGCCAATTATATTGAATTGTTATCAGTGTTAGCCTTCAAGTGATACAATCTTTTCTCTAATTTTTCTTACAATTCATTTAATGAGTTCTAATTGTGAGCACTTCTGATACTTTTGAGACTCAAATTCTAATTAATTATATATTAACTGATATTTTGGACGAAAATTCAAATAGAAATTCATTAGTACTTAAGAATCGATACGACAAACAAATCAGAAGAAGACATAAAAACTCATTTTTAATATGAATTCTTGTGAATTGATTGACACAAAAATTAATTCGGAAAATAACTTATTGAAAAACTTCGACAAATTATTTATTAAATCGATTTACAATTTGCTTGAAGTCCAAAATATTCGTCGAATGAAAAACCTCTCAAACTATGCTTTTAAATGAATTTAATGAACCTGCTGAAAAAACAAATTAGAAAAGTAACAAAAAATGAGTAAAACTCAAATATTATCAAAAAACAAAAGCTATCGTCCTATCAATGGTTAAAACATTTCGCGAAACATAACAAGAATATTATGTTTGAATCAAATGAATCGAAAAGTGTCTCATTTGCAAAGAGCCCCTGCATTTGAGATACTATTCCTTTCATATTCTCATTGAAAAGACTTTTTGAAGTAACAAAATATTTAATGAAAACTATTTTAATTGTGTAAAGAATACAAACAAAACACAACAAAACAATTTTATTTCAATGTTTTCCCAAAACAGAGTTTTGAAGATTTTCTTTTAATTTTCAACAAACAAAACAAAACTTCATTACTTATATGAACCACACATTTAATGAATTGATTGAAATTCAAATGTTTAAACAAATTCTATGAAACTTAACTTATTATTACAATTATTATATTATTATAAGAAATGATTAAAAAATTATTATATCAACAATTTTTGGGGACAAAAATCAATTGTAAAATTTGATTATACATTATGTAAATTCTAGACATTTTTACTTCAAAAATACAATACATTGAAAACGAAAAAATATAAATATTATAAATATATAACAAAAACTGTATACCGTTTGCGGAGGTAATTGTATGTCTGAATACAGATAGTCTTAATTATTGATTATTAATAATTATCACAACATTATACTATTATTATTATTATTATTATTATTATTGCCATTGAATTCTATTTTTATTTTTCTTATTATTCTTATGGTTATTCTTCTTATTATCATTGCTTTAAAAGTGACAAAAACAAAAAGTCAAACAAATTGTAAGATAATGTAAGTTAGTTATAGTTAGAAATATTAATAATACATTTGTTGTTAAATTTGAATTATGTTTTCATTGATTTAATTATAAACAATTTTTTGCGATTCTGTGAATTCCAAGTTCACAGTAAATGCCTTTCTATTCATTGAATTTCTCTCTAAAGTGAATTTTTCATTTTGGAAATAATCAAGGCTTCGCTGTTTGTTATTGTTGAACCAAGGTTAAATTCAATAAAATTATCGATGATGGAAATTTCAATTATTAGTTTTTATTATGTATTTGTCATCAATCACACCATACCATACCATACCATACCATACCATTTGTGTTGTGCTCCAAATTCAAGTAGAATCAGCAAAATTTATACTTTTTTGTCGTTTCAAGTGATGAAAGGTAATCAGAATTGAGAACAAAAACAGTTTTTTAATTAGATTTAAACTTTAAATGGATCATACAATCGAACAGTTATTCTATCAGATATTTAATTAAAAAACGTAACAAAAACATTAACCGAATATTTATAATAAAAATTGAAATTCAATTGAAATTCATTAATAAACAGTTCAATCGAATAATCAAATTCTGAGCCCAGAATCGCAATACATTCTATAAATTTTAATACTTTTAACTCATTTAACAAATTAAGTACAGATTACAGTCAATATTGGGATAATTTCAACCATTCTTTTTCAGTTAAGATTTTCGGATCTATACCCTATTGTTTATATATCTAGCATTTATTCAATATGTATAAAAAAATTTTGAAATAACAATGGTGAAAAATGGATCTTTGATCTAGAATCTTCTTGTTAAAGGTAATTCCAGATTCTACAGCAAAAAATAAATCGAATAGTGTAATCATTACACTGCAATGAGAACTCACCTAGGTCAAACGATAAGGTGAGGGCAATTCAATTTTAAAGTTTCAGGAATCTCAAAAACAGGTAATTTATAAAATTGAACCTGTCTATTGTCTATTGTTATTGAGTTTTACTTAAAGTGTTTTTCAAAAAGGTTTAATAATTGTGTCACGTTTTTTGATTTTATTACTAAATTTTATGACTTTATTCGGATATGCGGTCCTTTAAATTTCAAATTATCAATAATTTTTTCAAAGGGAAACATCAAAATGATAGCAAATTGAATTAAAAATGACCATTACTTCAAATTAAATACACTTTTCAATTAATATGCAGTATATAGTTTTGTCGTTCAACCCGCTCGCTTCCACCGGCTAAAAATGAAGAGATTAAGACTGGTCTATGGAGATATGTGAAGGACACAAATGGCAAATACAAAATCTATTAATATTTGCCAATTAATGTAATGTCTATTAATTTGGTGCAAGCTTATTTCAATATAAAATTTGTTTTTGAAATAAGTTTGATTAATAAATTTAGTTCAAGTTATTCAATATTGGCTGTAATTAAAATGAGATTCATAGATATGACCGATCAAATAGTGTAAGTATGAGTCAAATGAGAGTCAAACAATGGGCAGATCTAACGGCAGTGCATTTGTCCAAACAGTGGTCACAATTGAATTGAAGTGATCTTTGAGTAATAGTATTGACTTAATGGCAATCAAGTAAATGGTAGCACAAGATTTGCAGAACGTTTGTTGTGGCCAATTGTCCAGAAATGGATGGGCCAATACGTCTCATTGAATTTACTAACAGTTAACGCATTATTAACACACAAATTGTTTTTAAATAATTTAAAGTCATATCTGCATAACATCGATAAGTATTCAAAAGTGACGGCAATATTGACTAAACGGTTATTGTTGGCAATAATCGCATTATTCAACACTTTTGAAATATTATTTGTATTTATGGCACTTTTTGGCCACTTGTTTGAGTTGGAAATCAATTTGATTGGTTCGGGATATCCCGTATAGTGTTTTAAAAACATTACAATTTCTTTAAGAGGAAAGGTATTGGAAGACATGTATATCAACATATCGTTGGGTCTAAAGTCTGTAACCCTTGTGATAGAAGTTTTCCATACTTTTGACATTATATATAAGTGAAGAGCATTGGCACCGATTCTCGTCACTTGTTTTGCCGTTAAATTGACGGTTGAGTACAGTATTATATCTGAGTATCGGTTCTGTTCCGAAGTAATTAAGTCTTTTAAGTGACGCCATTTGTTTTGAGACTTTTGATGACAATTGGCACTAATGTTGACATTTGTCTCATTTGAGCCACAATTCAATTGACTTTCATTCGATTCAATATGTTTTTTGTCGATTAAATTAATTTCAGTTATAATAAACAAATCGATGAAATCTGAGAGACTTTTAAGAGTTTTGTTAATTAATTGCAACAAAGAGTATATCGATTCGTCTTCGATGGTATACAATATCACAGATAATACCAATCGTTTGGGTTTCAAAAGTCTTTCGATTTGAAGACTCGAATTCCGACTTTTTATTCGATAAATTGAGGAAAAGACTGTCGAAGGAATACCACAATCGGATCCCGAATAGTCTTCATTACAAACACATTGCAAGTCTTGAGCGGAAGATGTCAAGAGTCGAGTGTTGGTATCATTCCAATTGGTGCCATTCATGTGACACAAATGGTGGCCATTGTTTGCAATGGATTTATAATAATAAATGATGTGATAATCCGTGAGATTCGGTAAATGATAATAAAGAAGATTTCCGTTACTGTCTAACGTCCGGAAGCCTCGCCTTCGGTCCCAATTGTTTTGCAATAAATTCTTTGCATTTCTGTTGTAATTTCTGTCGAAACCAATTAAAAGACTAAACGTTTCACTCATTATAATCGTATAAAAACAAAGACTCAAAACTATTATTAAAATTATTTTATGCTTTAATTGAATTCTCGACACAAACGCTAAGATTTCCTCCAAAAGTGACATTATTTTTGCTCAAATCAAATGCCATTCAATTAAAATTTGAACTCAAATATAAATAATACAAAAGACAAATACATTTCGAGTCTATAATTCACTATTAATTAAATAATTAAAGGAAATTAAAGTAATATTAAATGAGTTTATATCACAAAATATTGCAAAATATAATATCGATTCAATCAAAACACTTGAATGACAGTCAAACGGAGCCAACATTCGATTCATTACTTTTTCCATTCAATTAATAACGTAAACAATATGAGCGTTCGGTGTTATCAATCATTATTTTACAATCACTTTATGTTAGTCAATATAGATAGTTGAGCTTAGTCAAAATTGTCAAAGTTTAGGTCATATTGACAAAATAAACTTTGTTAATAGTTTAAGAAAATTGTAACACTTGTGCGGGTATTCACCCATTTTGAAAAGTTGGCAATAGTTTTGCATTTTGGACGTATTTGTGGAGTGTTAGTAATGACTGCAGTCTGCAGACAATTGTTATGATGTCATTTGATTGACGTTTACATAAAAGTGTTTTAATATTATCTGCATTTAAATGTCTTTCATCTGATTTTTTATTTTCATTTGTGTTTTAATTAAGTTCTGAATAAAATGTTGCGTTTGATTCAAAAGTCGACTAATTTTAGGGCAAAAGTAATAAAAAATGTTTTTAAAGTTTCA